>VMBQ01004487.1:75550-152421 GCA_007657795.1 Dreissena rostriformis
CAATGGGATAGTGGCTGGGTCAGATGTGAATGTTCATGCAATGATCTTGCACTTCTGTTCCAGCGTTTTCTTGTGGTGTCAAAATCTGGAGATCCTTCTATTGCAGTCGTATTGTCTTATGAACTGAGCTCCCATCCTGCTGCCTTCTTTGAATATAAAGAAGTGAAACTCCAGAAGCTGCAGCAGTATTGCATTTCTATCATACACACCTTCGTGGTCCTTTATTTATGGCAAGGAACCAATTGCCAAAACGGTACAGTACGGCACAAAACGAAACGACATATACACATAGTAGAATAAAGCTGGGGTCACCGCCTTGGAACGGTAAATGCTAAGCACTGGGGGTTTAAACCGGTTATAGAGCGCTCAACCTCACACTTGGCCCTGCAATATTCATGATACATTTAAGTGTAAATAAAATTTAACCTCATAGCATTGCAACTCAAATTTAACAGTAATACAAGGGAATTAAAACGCATTCAATTTAATTACTATTTTATTACTAAATGGTAGAAAGGAGACCAGAGCAACAGAGTTACAACCTTTTTGAGGCACAATGAAATGAAATTACTAACACGCATCAACTACATCCCTTCTTTTTACAAAACGATTTAAGAATATAGCATCATATAGTTCATTGTATTACATATACATGGTGTAATTATTAAGTTTGCTCTTGGAATTAACTCATGAAGTGGTATGTATAACAACGTAAAAAAGACATATCAATACATTTGCAAACAGGCATTTGGTTCGCGAATAAATCAATGATGATGTTATTGGTATTGCATTATTTTGGTAGGAAGTGTGGAACGAGAGAGATTGTGATCCACACAATAAACTCGATATATATTATTTGTTTTAAAATTAATAAAGGTATTAATGCTTAATGATAACTTCGCGTGTTTTTCATTTGGTTCATTTACACAAATACAATAAATGGCTATAAAATCGGTCATGCTTATATTATAGCAAACAATGAAACTCCAGACACTATACTTATTCTTATTCTTATCCACTACGTTTATAACAGAACGCCGATTATATACATAAAATGATCAAAACTAGGATCTCCGCCTCGGAACTGTCGATGCAAAGCTTTTGGTGTTTAAACCGGTTGGAGGGATGGTCGAATCTCAAGAATAAATCAGAAACCAAACGCATGTCTTTTTTTTTTTAATCAAATGCACTGATGCAGAAAGCAAATGAAAGCATGAAAGCCAAAACGTGACGCGCGGATCGAGTACTACACGCATAATTAAAGTGTTCTAGTGTCGTTAGTATCGCAAAATCTATTAAAACGATTGCGGGCTAGGTCCCAAAGTTATTATTATACAGTTTAATATAGTCTATGTATAAAAAAATAAACTATGAGTAAGCGATCAACATAATTTTTTACAAACAAACTAGGTATGAGAGTGATCTTAAATTTGTTTCGTCCACATTACAGAAAAGCCCATCTGCTTGAAAATCATCTTACATTAACAAATTTTTTAATGCGCTTTAAGATTTAAAAGTAAATATATTTTATAACAATATATTATTCATTGGGACATTGTTTCTTTTATCCGCTCCCCCCCCCCGAAAAAAATAAAATAAATACATAATAAAAAATAAATAAATTATATATATGTATATAACAAGGCAGAGACCATCACTACAAGCCTCATAACACATCTTAGGGAGCATCTGCCACTCGATCGCATGTGTGCATTCGGCAGCGATGGGGCCGCTGTTGTGGTGGGTTCCAAAAATGGTGTAGCTGCCCAGTTGAGGAAACTCGTACCACACCTCACAAACAACCATTGGGTGGCTCACCGGCTCGCCCTGGCAGTCGGACAAGCAGCGAATTGACATACATGCACAAGTTTAAGGACATCATAGGATAATTTTATCGTTTTTACGCAAAGCGTGTTGTGCAAACGCGAGGATTACTCGACATTCAAGTATGTGTGAAAAGAACAAACAAAAATATAATTATTGTTGAATTTATTAGGTAAGTTTGTTCAAAGAAATAATTATGATATTTAAAGCATGTGGAGATTTATACTATTTTGTGTTGGAGTGCTGTAATGCAATCTTGTATTTTCAGGAATTAATTCAAAGCAAGATATCAAGTTTGTGGAGGCTAAGGATGTGCGTTGGCTGTCACATCACATGACAAGGCGACCACCACCCTGAGGAGGTGCCTTTGCACTGTGTACAAAAGCTTAGAATGTGAGCCAGAAGAACGAAATGATGCAAGCTCAGCTGGTCTCTCCAAGTTCTCTCAGAACTACCAGTTTCTGCTGACACTGCACATGATGTGTGACGTGCTGCCACATCTATCTGGCCTATCCAAGACCACAGAGGTATGTAAACAAAATACAAATAACAAATGCATTTCATTCGGTGTTAATTACATTTCTCATGTTTGGAGTTCCGTTTGTTTTGTTTAAGTGACTTATTATACACAAGCCTGAGTTTATATGTAGTTGTGTGCGTTTTAGGCAAAAGATGCAATCTACACATGCATCAAGCCTCTGGTCCGTCGAACTCTGGGTATCCCTCAGGGCCTCTTGGATAACCCAGGAAAACACTTCCAGGCAGCCCCCGATTAAGAGGCCCGTCTCAATGCCGATTGCTTTGTCATCATTTTTCCCACTGCAGACCAGGTCCAGCAGTTCACTGACAAGGTATGTGTATGCTAGCATAGGAATTAATTAAGCTGCAACATTCGTAATGTATTAGTAAAGAAATACAAAGACACGCTAACACTTAGCATGTCAATAACTAATCTTTTTCCAACTCATTTCAAGTTGTACCGGCTTTTTGTGCAGCAGCTGATGTCCAACATAGAAGAGCGATTTCAAGACTTGCCATTGCTACAGCTGTTCAAGGTTTTCAAC
Source organism: Dreissena rostriformis (assembly GCA_007657795.1). Classification (NCBI taxonomy): domain Eukaryota; kingdom Metazoa; phylum Mollusca; class Bivalvia; order Myida; family Dreissenidae; genus Dreissena; species Dreissena rostriformis. Next base: position 78,439 of record VMBQ01004487.1, read on the forward strand.
ACCACCAAGTTCCCCACTGGTGATATGGGCAACCATGGCGAGCAGGTTAATCTGCAAATGTCATGAAATGTTTCTATTTCATACTTAATTTCATAATTGATGTTTTAATGAATTAAAACACTAAATGTGTTGAATATGCAGGCTACGCTTGGCAAAAATGCCACGGTGGAACACGTGGCTTTCAAGAACAATAAAACATCTTCGCGGTGTATAACACACTTAAAACGGAATAAACAGAATAAAACAACACAACAAAAATATAGTTGGTGCTCGAAGAACCATGCAACGAACGTGCAAAACAAAGCATGATAATGGCGACAAGAGATGTAATCGTTGATGTTATCGTTCCAATTGTACTACCGGTATTTAAGGTGACTTTCTTTTTCAATATAAGTAATGTCTGTTTACTCAGTACCCTATATAATATTTTACCTGTAATGTCCATCTATTAATGAAATCACACGCATTCATATAACATACTTTAAATAACAGAAATGCAAGAACTTTATTTATTTTAAATAAAAATTTATTGAATCAGGTTTAGGTACATAAACTTCAGGATAAAGAATCCTTACTTACACACCAAAATCAGCGGCATTGCATTTTTGTTGGCGCACACATACAATTAACTTTAAATTAGAGTTGGATTTGCTCAATATGCTGAGCTCTATAAAACCCCACACTTTAATACTATATTTTGTAAAAATGTTGTAAATTAATTACGATTAACATTACAGCATTTAAAGTCATATATGTTTGTCAGTGATTGAATAACACGGTTGTCTACACTCTGACAGGCTGGTATTGAAATGGGACATCTGAACCTTGCGCTGGAGCAGCTTCTATATTCTGTCGCAATTCCAAACTGAACAGGGCAAGTGCGTCGAGTACTGCAGACATTTCAACATTTATGCCAGGTATGTAGTACTCAGTTTGTGATACTGGAGGTATAATCACCATTTTATAAACATCGTACTTTGATTGACATTGTCTTCGAACTGAGTGCAAGTATGTGGTTACCTCTTGCTTTAATATGTAATTGGTGAATTCATCTTGAGTAATTGCATTTGTTAATATTTTTTTTCAGTTGTGTGTCCATAATAGCTTCTACGCAATCGAGTACTCCAATCGGATTATACGAGAGATGCAGCATCTGCAAATGCGGAATTGAGATCGCTTAGTTTAGTCGTTTCGATTTGATAACCCGCAAAGAATAATATAGTGTTTGTAAAAATGCCAATATCAAGACAACAAAACTGACACAATTGTTGTCCTGGACACATCATGCTCACAGTGCTTTGCTTTTAATTGTTCTTTGCATGCCTACCTTTAAGGTATTGATAGATCTAGATTAACTTCGATATGTGTGATGAAAAAAGTGTTATAAGAAAAAAATGTAAGATCCGTAAACACTGCTCCATTTTATTATGCTTTATAAAAATATAACACCAAAATGTGCCATACGAATGTTCATTACAATATGAAAACTTTAAAACAAGTAACATTGGTGTGAACACGTTAACATACACACATTCTGCAACGTTTTAGAATCTAAAATCGTTTCACGATTTCATCTTGTTTCGTTTTACGGATGATCTCGAGTCAGGATTGGATTCATTCTGTTTGCGTTAATTTCATTAATTTATGCAAGCTATTTTTGTTTATGATCATGATACTAAATTATATTGCGCAGTTTTTTTTTAAGAGTCAGATACCCGCGATTCAATACACACCATTTCAAGTACATATACGAAGCCAAACAGTATACGTTGTTTGAACTAATAAACTTACGAAAGACAATTTAATAATTGAAATCCAAAGAATGACCTTTGACATGTTAACAAATTATAAATACATACAAATGACATACTTTTCAAACTCCAGTAGAAAACGGGCAACTACGCCATGCTTCCGACGCTGCCCGAAGCCAATCTCGCATTAGCTCGGAAATGTTCGGATATCACCGCGGGAAATTTAAATGGTTTATATTGTCCCACACACAAATTAAAACAAGCATTTTGTATTTCGTTAAGTCTATGTTACCAGACCACGTCTAGCTTTGAATTTTAGGATATTGCTATAAGGAACACTTATTTTTTATGGGTTAACTTTATTTTATGAAGTATTCGTTGATTTTGAGCATTTACGGATTTTTAAATAGATTATTGTATTTGCATTTTAAAGAACATACACAACCAAGATATGTTATTTGTCCTTTTACAACCATTATAACGGTTTCTTCCTGAAATTGCGTGACGATGCTCTAATCATACGACCTCATGATGCCATGTAGTAAGAGCTTTTTAATAAAATACAAGATTTAGTTGACACTTTTCCAGTGTCATTGTATCGTACACATGTTGTAGTGTATCAGGCAATAGTTCAGTCGTTATTGATTGAAATGTATTATTTTGTATTGCTATTTATTTTGAATTGTGAGTCTCTGATTATATTTCATAAACATTAGCATAATTTGTGAATCAATCAGGGACAACTGTGAGGTTTTGAGTTGCTTAAAACCGGTTTAAACCACAAATATTTTGGGTTTACCGTTCCCATAAAATTAGCTTGTTTTGTACACATTTTATCTTGTTTAGCACATGTGTTTTGTTTCATAATGTTTGGCAATTGATTTCTTTGCTATACATAAAGGACCCACTTCTTACTAAGATATCTCGTGTGATCATGAAGCTGAAGTTGCATGCGTGTGTATTTTTATAACAAGACATACAAGAGCGTACTTTACATTCAAAGGAAAGATAACACTTCTTTGACTTTAACATACACCCAATTAATACAACGTCATTTGGAATGGACGCTATAAATAATTGCCATAGCTGTTAAGAAAAAGAGTATGAGAGCTATCATGAAGGTGTTCAAGATCTTACTGGGACTGATAAAGATCAAATTGGGAAACCACCGTACAGCAGGCAGTGATGTTTGGGAACACTAAACGATCGTGCCAGGTATCGCTAAGTTTATTTAGTGTATTGTATTTTGACCACCTTTTAACCATGCAATTTATCAAGCTCATAAACAAATAATACAGCAATTTTCAAAGACAGTGTGTTTTATTGTGTTTTTTCTTCAAATTTTGTCCAATTGGAAAATATTTTTTTCAATTGAAGTTGAACGGAGGGATTTATACGGTAAATCGCTTGGATGACAGTGATTACAATATTCGGCTGTTCGCAACAACTGAAAACAATATTCGTTTGTAGACAACGTTGGTTGCTTTACAATCGGTTAGTTCTGCACTGTTAAGTCATAGACAGTGGCGAAATTATATCAGGGACAAACGTGAGAATGTATTTTGGTGGAATAGAAACAGAAATAAAAGTTTCACTGAAAACTACTTTTTACAACTTTTCAAAAATAATATAGTTTTGTTAGTAACTTTATGTAATGACCTTTTTCAAAAACACAAAATAACGTGCAGAAGCCCTAATCAAATTCCCTACCGTAATCGGTGGAACATCGTTGCCTAAAATCATCTATTTGATTCCATCGTTGCCATTAAAATGTGAAAGTAATATTAAATAATTATGTTTTCAAACATTCTTGACTTTCGTCATTACATTGTTATATTATTTTGGTGATTTTGATTTCGTGTTAAACGAATTCTAGATCAGGATTTAATATAATAAAACATGTTTGTCAATGTGTTCATTTAAACAACTGATAACTAATTTAAAATAACTTGAATGATATTCAACATTCAGCAAACGTCTTTGCAATACAAAGTCCAATTTTGTTTGCAGATATACTCTACCGATTAGTAAGTAAAATGTTACGTAGGTAAATGAATGAATTTAGTTACAAAGTCCAGTAAGAATCGAAAGTAATATAGATCTCAGTCAACACAAGGTAAGAAGAAATACACTATTAAGATATCTAAATATATGTGTAAGCATGATCAGTTAAATATGCCTGTTATGCAATATTTAGATGAGATTTGTTAAAAGCAACTTGCAAACAAAAGGACACGTTTATTACGCGTTTCAAAAAAAGAAAACACTTGCGCTGACGTTTATCTAACAGGGGCGTTTTATGTTTGACACTTTCGGTTTCATACTCCATCGGGACGCGTACCGAATGCCGTTAAAGTTTGGGGACATCGATCAAATAAATATGTATATTTAATCGGGGAATACATTTAGTTATTTCCATCTCATACACATCTTCCGCTGCCGCGTCGATGTTCAACAAATATGTGCGTGGTCTCACCAAATCACTAATTGACTGTAGTGAAACCAGTCGGGATGATATTAGCATGATTACAAATATATTACACGAGGCTATCCTTGAAATATCGAACTGAGTCTAAAAGGTCCGTCGACTTTACATGGTAAAAAAGTCCTTTTTCGAATTCTAGTTAGAGATCAATCAGCAACATTGATCACCACAATGTGTTCAGTAGATGGATATATTTACCTGATAACGAATTCAATCGTGTACGAAAAATTTAACCTATATTGCCCACTGCATAGTGTTACCGAACAAAATACAAACAATGTATCAATAGTATTTTGTTAAGTCGTGAACAATATTAGTTTTATTATTTGTTTCGTATTTTTACGGAATGTTTAGAAATACGCTGTTCAAAATGTTAAAAATAGCATGATATATAACATAAACATAACTGTATGTGTTCAAATGAATCGAGATGCATTTCAAATGAGTATCGTCTGCTTTCGTGCGTATACATAACGCTAGCTTAAGTACAAAGGTACAGGTATCACAATATCGTGCTGAAACCATGATAGTGGCTGCGTAAACCTACCATACCCTTCGATATTCGTAATCTTGTCTTGCAATGGAGTATATCTCTAGGAAGATACAATTGCGATACAGTACACGTCGAACCATCGTGATAACCACGTCCACGACAAACGATAGGTAGAGTTATTGAAAGAAGTATTTATGCGTACATTAAGCGCGGAACGATTTAAACAATAAGCTTTGTTTAGAGTTACTAAGTAATCTAGAATTCAATATAATAAAAAATGATTGTCAATGTGTTCATTTAAACAACTGATAACTAATTTAAAATAACTTGAATGATATTCAACATTCAGCAAACGTCTTTGATATACAAAGTCCATTTTTTTCGCAGATATACTCTACCGATTAGTAAGTAAACTGTTTCGTAGATATTTGAATGAATTTAGTTTCAAAGTCCAGTAGGAATCGAAAGTAATATAGATCTCAGTCAACACAAGGTAAGAAGAAATATACTATTAATATATCTAAATATATGTGAAAGCATGATCAGTTTATTATGCCTTTTTATGCAATATTTAAATGAGATTTGTTAAAAGATACTTTCAAACAAAGGGAAAAGTGTATTACGCGTTTCAAAATAAGAATACACTTGCGCTGACGTTTATCTAACAGGTGCATTTTATGTTTGACACTTTCGGTTCAATAATCCATCGGGACGTGTACTGAATGCCGTTACAGTTATCGGATATCGGTCAAATACATATATTTAATCGGGGGAATTAATTTAGTTATTTCCATCTCATACAAATCTTCCGCTGCCGCGTCGATGTTCAATAAACATGTGCGTGGTCCCACCAAATCACTAATTGACTGTAGTGAAACCAGTCGGGATTATATTAGCATGATTACAAATATATTACACGAGGCTATTCTTGAAATATCGAACTGAGTCCAAAAGGTCCTTCGATTTAACATGGTAAAAAAGTCCTTTTTCGAATTCTAGTTAGAGATCAATCAGCAACATTGATCACCACAATGTGTTCAGTAGATGGATATATTTACCTGATAACGAATTCAATCGTGTACCTAAAATGTGACCTATATTGCCCACTGCATAGTGTTACCGAGCAAAATACAAACAATGTATCAATAGCGTTTTGTTAAGTCGTTAACAATATTAGTTTTATTATTGGTTTCCTATTTTTAAGGAATTTTTAGAAATACGTTGTTCAAAATATTTAAAAAGGCACGACATATAACGTAAACACAACTGTATGTGTTCAAATGAATATATATAGGATCTGGCATGAGTTGTCATATCGTACCATATTTTATTAAACGAGTTCAGGAATTTTGTTAGTAAGCGAGCCTTTGGCGAGCTTACTTACGAATTTCCTGGACAAGTTTAATAAAATATGGTATGATATGACAACGAGTGTCAGATCTTTTTTTATCACATTCTTTAAAATGAACAAATTAAATAAATGTTCACGCAAACATAATGATAAATCCCGAATGTTGTTTACATTTCGTGACGTCATTTGACGTTGCAACGTCATTTCAGCAAAATAACAAAATGCGATTGGTCAATAAACGAAAACTAAGCCAATGAAAACGCTTAAAAAGTAAATAACACATGTGTAATATAAAAATATATGTAATGGTTATATTACATGGGAAACAGGGTATGGCATGTGATAGAGATGCATTTTAAATAAGTATCGTCTGCTTTCGTGCGTATTCATGGCGCTATCTTAAGTACAAAGGTACAGGTATTACAATATCGTGCTGAAACCATGATAGTGGCTGCGTAAACCTACCATACCCTTCGATATTCGTAATCTTGTCTTGAAATCGAGTATATCTCTTGGAAGATACAATTGCGATACAGTACACGTCGAATCATCGTGATAACCACGTCAACGATAAACGATAGGTAGAGTTATTGAAAGAAGAATGTATGCGCACCTTAAGCGCGGAAAGATTTAAACAATAAGCTTTGTTAAGAGTTACTAAGTAATCTAGAATTCATTATAATAAAACATGCTTGCCAATGTGTTCATTTAATTAACTGATTACTGATTAAAAATAACTTACATGATATTCAACATTCAGCAAACGTCTTTGCTAAACTAAGCTTAATTTTTTCGCAGATATACTCTACCGGCTAGTAAGTAAAATGTTACGTAGGTACGTGAATGAATTTTGTTTCAAAGTCCAGTAGGAATCGAAAGTAATATAGATCTCAGTCAACACAAGGTAAGAAGAAATATACTATTAATATATCTAAATATATGTGTAAGCATGATCAGTTAAGTATGCCTGTTATGAAATATTAAGTTGAGATTTGTTAAAAGAAACTTGCAAACAAAATAGAAAGTGTATTACGCGTTTCAAAATAAGAATACACTTGCGCCGACGTTTATCTAACAGGTGCATTTTATGTTTGACACTTTCGGTTCAATAATCCATCGGGACGTGAACTGAATGCCGTTACAGTTTTCGGATATCGGTCAAATGAATATATTTAATTTGGGAATTAATTTAGCTATTTCCATCTCATACACATCTTCCGCTCCCGCGTCGATGTTCCACAAACATTTGCGTGGTCCCACCAAATCACTAATTGACTGTAGTGAAACCAGTCGGGATGATATTAACATGATTACAAATATATTACACGAGGCTATCCTTGAAATATCGAACTGAGTCCAAAAGGTCCGTCGACTTTACATGGTAAAAAAGTCTTTTTTCGAATTATATTGAGAGGTCAATCAGCCACAACGTGCTCAGTAGATGGATATATTTACCTGATAAAGAATTCAGTCGTGTACCTAAAATGTGACCTATATTGCCGACTGCATAGTGTTACCGAACAAAATACAAACAATGTATCAACACATGTAGTATTTTGTTAAGTCGTTAACAATATTAGTTTTATTATTGGTTTCGTACTTTTACGGAATTGTTAGAAATAATTTGTTCAAAATATTAACAATAGCACGACATATAACGTAAACACAACTGTATGTGTTCAAATGAATCGAGATGCATTTCAAATGAGTATCGTCTGCTTTCGTGCGTATACATAACGCTAGCTTAAGTACAAAGGTACAGGTATCACACTATCGTGCTGAAACCATGATAGTGGCTGCGTAAACCTACCATACCCTTCGATATTCGTAATCTTGTCTTGCAATCGAGTATATCTCTAGGAAGATACAATTGCTATACAGTACACGTCAAATCATCGAGATAACCACGTCCACGATAAACGATAGGTAGAGTTATTGAAAGAAGAATGTATGCGTACCTGAAGTGCGGAAAGATTTAAACAATAAGCTTTGTTAAGAGTTACTAAGTAATCTAGAATATGCACGGTATGTGTTGTACATTACATATCGTCTGATTGCTGATCTACAAACGGTTACAATAGAAGTTTGTATAAACATGTACCACATTTAATGCGTTTACATTTGAAATTGCAATGCATGTGTTGTACATGAATAGAAAATATTGCAAATACTGGAACATTAATTGTAAGTGTAATTTGTTTTAAGAAAACATCATTATATTTTTGAATGAATATGATTCTTAAAAACTTTCCAGAAAACATTTAAAAGATTTTTTTTTTAAACATATTGTGGATTTCGTGGAATATAAAGTTTATATATTGTTCATGTTCAATGATATCATCATAAACATTATTTACAACCTACTAATCATGATATCAACAGTATCGCCATTCTCATAAACACCCCATCCATAGCAGGTGCTATGTTTAGTGGATTTATCTAGTAAATTCAACAATTTTAAATATTACATTAGGGACCGAGCATTTGTGATATTGAAATAGGATTGTATTGTCATTTTATAGAAAACATGGCACTGGTAGTAGTTAGTATCGATCTCGGCACCACCTATTCTGGATGGGCATACGCCTTCCATCATCAGTATGAAAGAAATCCATTGGATATACATGCCAAACACTGGGCTGCAAGTAATTTTAATTCAACCAAAGGTAGTATTTACAGTCTTTTACATTTTGTGAACACATTTAATACATAATGTATACATGTTTGTGAATCATCGATATACGCATACAGTATCAGCCATTCAGCGTACACCATAAGTAGATTTACGTCTGGTAAATTACTAGTATTTACATAAATTACGGAAACAAGTATCCTATAAATGTGATGGTATCTTATCATAAATTAAAAATATGTTTTTCTGAAATAATTAGTTGTTGTTTGCTCTACCCTTATGTGTATATTTAATATAAACATAATGTACGATCTTATGAAACACGTGTATAACTAGTTATAATGAAATGGAAACACATTGACTGTTGTATTTTAGCAAAAGTGGAGAAAAAACTAATTTATACGATCAAAACTACACAGCTGTATATAAGCAATTCCTTATCGCTATTAAGTTCAAACATATTTATGTAATAAAAGGTTATTTATCGAATGTTGCAGAAATTATGCAATTTAAGTTAAATGCACAATTTATACCAGTTATTCGTCATATTAAACGGTGATACATATACATATTTTAATTGCGATTAACATTTATATGATAAATTTAATTTTCTGATTTGGGTGTTCTACAATAAAATAACACATACATGCGTAAGCAGTACCGTGTCTTTTTATTCACAACTTCTTCTTCGTGACAGAATGGGATATATTGGTTATCATTAAGTCCCTATGCCAAATTATATTATTTTTTACAAGAAGAGTATCCCCTTATAACGGTTGATCGTTAACTAGTTCGCAGTTTTTACAATGTTCGATGGTTTATAGCACCTACAAGCGTGCTGATTCGGGCAGACGGAAAATCAGTGGAAGCTTTTGGCTATGACGCAGAAAAAAAATATGCAGAACTAGCAATAGAAGGAAGACATAAAGACTGGTTCTTCTTCAAGCAATTTAAAATGAAGTTATTCAAAAGCAAGGTAATGTGTTCTTAATATTCTTAATGCATCGGTGAATTTACATGCATTTAACTCTATTTTGCTAGTTCCTAATTAAAATTTATTTATTTCTTCTTCATGTAGGAAATCATTGGAAAACACACGCAATTGGAAGACGAGACTGGCAAAAAGCTTGAAGCGTTAACAGTATTTTCATTAACAATAAAATATCTCTATGACGATGCGTTGACATTTATTAATCGGCAAATCACAAATGGTATCGGAAAAGATGACGTAGATTGGGTCGTAACAGTGCCTGCTATATGGGATGAACATGCGAAACAATTCATGATAATTGCAGCAAAGGAGGTACTAACATATACTTAAGCTATTGTATTCCCTTTGACATTTTAGATTTGGATTGACAGATTGGTAACGTTGTTTACAAAAGCGATAAACTTCTCATGTTCCAGAACACACATTATACAATCTTGCAGATAAAAAACATTAATATGTTTTATGTAGTTACACTCCACCCAACCAGCATGCTACTTTTCTAGTGCTAGTAGTAAATAGCTTGTTCGGATTTATTAGCTAGAATTGGTGGGAAAGGTCGCACATTATCTATCGTATGTGCCAGAAGGAGTAAAGCTGAAGACAAAGTAAAATATAAAAACCATTTTGCCATAAGGGAAGGTGAAGTTATGGTTCTTGAGCACTGCACAATTATTCAAGTATATATTCATATATATATATAATATTATATNTATGAAAGTTGTCAAGTTATGCACTGGACGAACGAACGACCAGATTCCATTGTATACCCCTCAGATTTTGTTTTACGGGTGTTTAATAATAGCACGATTGGTGTGTTTCGCAAACGTTTAATAGTTGTCATATGGTAGTTCTATGTCACTATACACATGTATTTGTGAATGATTTACAACACAATAACGCAAAATAAAGCAGCTGCTATGTTGAGCAAACCAATAAACACAGACATTTAAGCTTTAATTAAATACACAACGACATTACAATCACAAACCCAGAAAGACTTGAATGTATAAATCCTTCAAATTATATGTCTTAATTGTAACGAGCTGTGGCCTTATTGTGTCAAACCTGCATGAATGTTTGAGATTTGGTTGATGCAAAACTTGACTACTGCATAATTAAGTAAAGATCGTACACCAGATTAAGTTTCGACGACGTGGTAAAGTAGTTCACATCAGCAAAGAAATACACAAAACCGAAGAGCGTCTTATTACGTTTTTTGAAATCGACCAAATAGAATTCTTTAGACAAACTTTGGAGTTTGGAGCTGTTATATTGTACGTCGGGTTGTTATGTAATGGCATATTGTTTTTGTAAAACTGAAACAATATTCTTTTTCCCCAAATATGTGACGTAGCAGCTTAACGGTTATGTAGTTGCTTTATTTAGATCTAAATGCAATAGCAAAATATCCGATACAAATGTTGCTTTTAATGATTTACCTAAGTTAGAAAAAACATAAGTGTCGTTCAGTTAATAAATACAAGCATAAATACTTACATGTTATACATTCTGGCAGGCGGGAATTGACGTGGATCGCATAAGTATTGCACTTGAACCCGAGGCAGCATCAATCTACTGCCGTCGTGCAGAAATGACAAGAACTGATGACTCAAGCGGTTCGAAAATTGCTGCATTCCAGCCAGGCACGCGGTACATCGTGTGTGATGCTGGAGGTAACAAAACCCACATTCATATAAAAGCCTCAAATTATTATATTTTGTGATGTTTTTTTTACAAACCATTAGGACATCGGATGTGATTATATGCAGGATTATATGCAGAAACTAACGAAAAAAGGCAGTGAAATTATAATATTAATCTCTACATACATTAACCAATGAATATCTAATAATCAATGCGCGATATCGACATATTTTCAGGACATATTTGTTCTGAACTGTTTTCATTAGAATTAGGTATCCAATTCCAAAGATTGTGTTATCCGTATCACGTGTGACTTATTTAGTTTCCTTTTAGGATTCAATTTAGAAGCATTTATAATTGCTAACCTTATTTATATCTTGTCTTACTACATTAGGAAGGATTTGGGGCAATTAATGAATAACTCTTAAACACAGAGCCCTCATGGGCATATATGACTCGTATTAACCGACACATTTTGTAAAAATAGAATACAGGAGAACAGACATGCAACCTAGAACAAAAAATACTGATTACCAACGATTACCTGACATGGACCTTAATGCATGAATAACACGAAGTATCGTTACGAGGAATATTTTAGTTTACGTATTGGAGTGGAGTTTCATTAATAAGAGCTAATTACCTCAAATGCATTGTTATTACAATATTTAACTTTTGCAACGCGTATACAAGCAAACAAAATTCAAATGTAAGAAACAATATAAGATCGTAATGCATGCTAATAAAATTATTAAATATCAGGTACTTACTGCAGACCTATACTTCAATGTTTGCGTATGTTGCTTTTCAATCCATTAGATTGTTCCCGTAGAGAATATCTTATTGTTGCGGGGTTGCATAATCCGATGATGCTTAAACAATGAATAATAGGCGAAACGTTTTAACTTTCTAGATAATTGTTTTGTTTTTAAACACTGAACATAATTGATTTCACAAACGTTCTAGATCAACCTTACACTTCTCGAGCCTTTAATCTCTCTTGTAGACTTCCCGAAAAATATGTATCTATTTTATAATTTACTTATTGCATCTAAAACCGAAAGAACTGTGTTCAAATCTTGAATATCAGTAGGAAACAGGAACATGCATTCGTTAGTTTTTTTTAAACAGGTGGATTCAAACGTATTCTTCTTCTAATCTGATATATCATTCAAGACATCATCATGTTGTGACTAAACTGCGCGCAGTGCATGTAAACAGACGAATTTCGTGCACATATTAAACAATTTAAAATGGAATCTACATACATTGTTATATGAATTTGATGTATTATAGTAAAGTTACACAAGTGGAATCGGTCAGTTTGATCTTTTATTTGATATTTTATGGATTTTGCTCATTTTCTGTAATTCTGTCGATGGAGGATAGCGTTACTGAAATAAACATTAGGAAATTGTCAAACAAAGCAAACGTTACATAGAATATTATTATTTGTTTCATCAGACGTGTTAATTAGGGTTTTATGAAGAATAGACTTTCTTGTTTGACACATACAGGCTATCTCTAAAATTAACTCCTTTACTTCAGTCTCATTAAATGGACATGAACATGACGGTGGATGTTGTTAGCAAATGTAATATAATTTGCGGATTATTCGTCTCGTAAATATATCACGTGATTTACTACCCATTTTTTGGCCAAAGATCTAGTAGGAAGTGTGCAATTACAGGCATAACACCTCATCAATAAAGCATTTCTTAATTTTTTGTTTGGTCTCCGAGTATTTTGGTAAGAACGAGTCAAGATTTTGACAGCATTTGAAAACATTATTGTAATAAGAACAGGTAACTCTGTTGTTCGAACGTTGATACAATATGATACTTATATAAACTATATCGGAAAGCGTTTTTAACTTAGAGTCTGTGAACTTACGTCGTATGACTGGAACCGTTCGGAAAACCACACATTACTCATACTTTAATTAATATGTTAAGAAACGTTGCTGCAATATTTCAGTTTCGAACTTGTATTATTCAGTTTAGTTATTAAGTACAAATTTGATGCATGAATGTACTTCCGAAACTTTTCCCGTGGTTTAATTGTGATAATAGTATATGGCATACATAAGAACTGATTTGACAAATGTCTTATCAATAATGAAGATCGATCTAAGGACATCAAAGCATATAATGTGTATGCAAAAATAAATTATTTTTAGAATCATTAATCTGCATGTGCCCCAAAAAGACGTTATTGAATTACTGTACCGTTAAGAGTTAAATCCAATACATCTATATATCTAAGTACAACTTTAGCAGCATCAGTAGGAGTAACAACATAGTATTACAACAGACAGTCGTTATTCGTTGTACGCTATTTATGGCAATGCCAAAACATGTCAAACAGTGTAACACAACACTAGTCACAACTCACAAATACGCAACAAAAAACAGCATACATACAACTTAAAACGGTTAAGCCAAAGCGTTTGGGGTTAAACCTGATTTAAGCAAATTATAACCTTACACTTGGCTCATAATGAAAACATAAGGATAATTTAAAACTTACCTTAAAACATCGCATTTAAATTAAATAGGATACTAACAATGAATTTCAATTTAATTACCATTTAACACCATAATGAAGGATGCAAAACAAAGCAACAGAAGAGTAACTTTCTTCAGCACAATTAAATAAAACTAAAAAAAAATAACGATTTCCGTTTTTGACTTAAACACATTTAGAGACGTAGCTTCAAATATCAACCCAAATGTATGTAGCTCCGCGCTTAGTCAATCATAAGCCAAATTAATTACAAATCAGGAATATAAATGTTGATAACACGAATATAGGTTTCAGTTACTCTTACTATGTATATTAACTGACGTTCTTACCACCGTATAACTGAAGTGTTGCGATTAGACGTTAGTAAGTATAAACTTACGCCATGTGTTTGTAAAACGAACTATTTTTTATTAGTTGTTCACTTTTTCCATTTACCTTAATGATAAACATGTCACACAACGATACGTGTCAAAATACTACTTTCCGTATATCATTTAACTTGGTATATAGACGTTTCCTGCTTGAGGATAATAGTTTGAATAATGGCATGTACAAATAAGAATCACCATAAAATGAAACAATAAAATTATTGTACAAATATAAAACCGTTACATTAAACAAATCACATTAACATCAGTCTAACTTAATTAACAAATACAAGTTAATATGACCTATATGCCTTATGCTTATATATACAAGTAACAAAGGACGTACCCACCCGCAGTAAACGGATAAATGTACAATGCATCATCTTGAAGCAATGCATAGATTAAGACATGTGATAACATATAGAGTTTTCAAATGATAGCCTACGCATGTCTCTCATCGTTTGATTTAGGAGGTACAGTTGATATAGCAGTGCATGAGGTGACCCCTGATCAGAAATTGAAAGAGATAGAGACGGCCAGTGGTGGAGACTGGGGTGGAACACAGGTGGACGAAGCGTTTGTGAGGTTTATTGATAAATTGGCAGGTAAAAACCAATAGGAAAACAACGTTTCAATAAAAAATTACTAAACGATTACAAACAAAGATCATTAAATATTGTGCGATCTCTTGAATTAGTCCGGTTGACATTAACCCATTTATCATATTGATTGTCATGTTGTAGGGGGCGCTGTCATGCAAGCGTTCAAAGGTCGGCATATGGACGACTACCTTGAATTCATGGGATCATTCGAATTGAAAAAAAGAGAATACAATAAGTGCGCATCAGATTTCATTGTACTTAGGTTTCCTTCAAGTTTCATTGGGCTTGTGTCAGTTTTAACTGGAAAAACCTTAAAGGAACAAATTGAACGTTCCGCATTGAATCACCAGGTGCGTTTTATATTAGATAAGATAAAATGTGACGTGAGCATTATATCCGAATTATTTGATGCACCTGTAAAAAACATTATTGACCACCTGAAAACGATATTGGCAAGGTACACAGATAGTCCCATCAATCATATCATAATGGTCGGTGGCTTCTCTGAATCACTGTTACTGCAGGAAGCAGTCAAGAATGCCTTTCCAGAAAAGCTAGTGACTATACCACAGGATGCCGGACAAGTCGTTATGAAAGGCGCTGTGATGTTTGGCCACAATAGAAGCCAGATTGAGTCAAGGATCGCAAGATATACGTACGGCATTGCTTGTTGGGGGAAATATGACGGATCCATTCACCCTGCTAACAAAGTTGTTATGGAAGGGACACACAAAGGTAAAGTTGATGATACCTTTTCTAAACTGGTTGAAATTTGGCAGACTATTCCAACAGACAAACCGGCTGGAAGCGGGGCGTTTTTTGCAACGGGTACCAATACAACATACACTGCCAATGTGTATGCTACTAAGGCAACAAATCCTGTTTTCGTTTATGACGATGGTTGCTTTAAAATAGGTTCTTTTGTTGTGAATTGTAAAGACAAACACGGAAAAGTTTCGGGTACTACGCTCATAATTTACTTTGGAAGAACACACATTGATGTCAAGGCTAGGCTAGATACAACCGGTGAGGAAATACCCGCCACGTTCAAACTTCCAGACTAATTTACAAAATTGTAAACACCTGACTGGGCGATTTAATTTCCATTGAATTTAAAAATAGCATTAAAGACTGTGGACAGTGTCTGTCTCTGCAAGACTGAAAGCTACAAATAAAAATGAATACACCAGTACACTTTGTACATTATGTAGGCATACAACAGGTTCTTTCTACATACCTTACCTCAGTGAAACATGTCAAATTAGATTAGTACATTCATATCCCATTTTGTCGATCTATATAAAATCAATTCTAAGTCCATGCAATAAATTATTACACAATATGTTAAAATGAAACTTGGAAACCCCACCATGCCAAACGAAATGGAATAAATACTTAACAAATGATTCACAATATGGAAAAAAGTCCATGGACAAGTGTTTAAACACACGAATTCTACATATATTAAATGGTTACAAACTAGGAGTATCCACGGAATATTGGGAACGAAATCGCTCCTTTTTTAAATGGGCTTGTCTGATAGTAATACATGCATTTTTTGAAAATGTCAAAACAATCAATTGCCCAGTTATCCTGGAAGTGTTACGCAGTACAAAAACTCATTAAAGATACATATAATAGCTTAAAAATTAAAAATATACAAAAAGTAATAAACTGCAAAATGTTACTTCTGGTTGATGCAAATGAACCGTTAAATGACACATACTTTATTATATTTCATGAAGGTAAAGAAGTACATTTTTGAGTGCAAAAGAAAATAAGTTATCCCAAATTTTCAGGGAGTTAAAGCTAGCCAAAGATTTGCTTTAAATGTCTATGCAAACACAACACGTGAATCAAACAAAGGAGTTTTTGGACAGTTATAAGACCAATATGTAATTCATAATTATACCCCCATTACCATTGGTAATGGGGGCTATATAGGAGTCACTTTGTCGGTCGGTCGGTCGGTCGGTCTGTCCCGAAAGCTTGTCCGGGCCATAACTATGTTATCTATCAAGGGATTTTGAAATCGATTGGCACATTTGTTCACCATCATTGGACGGTGTGTCGCGCGAAAGAATTACGTCAATATCTCCAAGGTCAAGGTCACACTTTGATGTCAAAGGTTAAAAATGTCCATAAATGAGCTTGTCCGGGCCATAGCTATGTTGTTCATTGTGAGGCTTTGAAATCAATTGGCACATTTGTTCACCATCATTGGACGGTGTGTCGCGCGAAAGAATTACGTCAATATCTCAAAGGTCAAGGTCACACATGAGTTCAAAGGTAAAAAATAGCCATAGTTGAGCTTGTCCAGGCCATTACTATGTCGTTCATTGTGGGATTTTGAAATCAATTGGCACATTTGTTAACCATTATTGGACGGTGTGTTGCGCGATAAAATTACGTCGATATCTCCAAGGTCAAGGTCACACTTTGAGTTCAAAGGTCAAAAATGGCCATAAATAAGCTTGTCTGGGCCATAACTATGTCATTCATTGTGAGATTTTAATATTACTCTCCACATTAATTTTGTTCACAGGCATTGGATGGCGTATCATGCCAAAGAATTCAAGATTTCAAAGGTCAAAATGGCCATAAATGATAATGGCATAATAATTCTTAAAAATTGCCATAAATAAGCTTCTCTTGTTTTGTGAGACAGCATGCAAAATATTCTGTGTCAATGCAGCATGTGGGGGTATACGTCACGTCAGTGACAAAGCTCTAGTTTCATTAATACAAAAATAACTTTTGTTAACCTAGAAACACTCATTTTATATGTAATTGATAATAGCATTAAAATAACTGCTGTTTACCTAGCAACCATCATTATATATGGAACTTTGTTTTATTAATTTTAAAGCATGTATTGTATACATATATATATATAGCATTTGCAGACAATGGTTCTAACAAAGTATACTGAAAAAATGCCTTATAATGTTTAAGACCTTGGTTCGTAACATTTCTTTCAGTGACAACAGTATACGTTATGTTATATATAAAACATGATGTAATAAGATTTAAAAGAAAAAAAAATGAAAACAAAAATAGTTAAACGAATATATGAAATGATAAGCGAACATAAAGTGAAAAGTATATAAGTGGACAAGCTTTATGAAAATGTAAGTCGGTTCCATTTAAAAAAAAACAACATATGCAATGTATCATTACTGAGGGCTATTTCTTTCTCAATCTGGATTTTAAGTTTCAGGTTATATATGAAACAATTAAAATTTGGTATTTTTTTCTTTCTGTTTTTCATGATAAAGATAAAATATTTCAATAATATAGGAATACAATTAAATAAAACTAACATTAACGAAGGATAGTTTAACGTTTAGTTGTTGTTGGCCAAGAAAGGATGTCAACTAATTCCACATAGGTTGGATGTATTTGCATCCCCAAAATAGATGTTCTGTAGTTTCGATATTTTCACCGCAGAATTCACATAAGTTAGAGTTGCATAATTTGCATTTAAACATATTTTTATTGGTCGCGATTATGCGATGTTTGTATTTGAACTGTAAGTTTTTAAGTGTGATGTCGATTGTTGTTTTGTAAGACATAATAAATATTTCTTTCTAGTTCAATTCATTTGGAATATATTTTGCCATTTTATTTAGGATTTGGATGTTTCTTTAATGATATTATTTATTTTTGTTCTGTACAATAGTTTGTTAGGTGTTTGTTTTGTTGTGAGTTTTTCGCGAAATGTGGTTCTAATGTTTTGCGTGTTTTTTGTGTTTATAATAGATTTTATATGTGATGGAATACTTTCTATTAGCGTGTAATACATCAGGAAGTCTGTTGCAGGGATTTCATACAGGTAGCATATATTATCAAAGGAATAACAATCGGTATTAAAATTATTGATCGACATATTTAATGCATTTTTCAAACCGTCTTTATAAAAAGTGTGCTATAATTTGCGCTTATATTTTTATAATTCCGTAAAATTGTTTTATCGTTGCGTTTTTTCTAACATATTTGTGACTTGACACCATGCTGAGAGTAAAATAGATATAAACATATTTTGTTTGCTATGTCAAGTATTAGAGACTCGCTAATGTAACATTCACAAATTAAAGAGCCACCCTATTTGGCTGGTATTTTGTTTTAATGTCCATTTACTCTTATTTGTTGTATCTAATATACGTTTGACCCAACTGGATTTGATTGAATTTATGAACAAATAGATGTCAGTCAGTTGGAGACATCCAAGCTCTATAGATTGTATTAATTGTGTTCGTTTTATTTTGTCGGGTTTGCCATCCCATAAGAAGTCAAAAATTGACGTTATTTATTTCAGCAATGATTTTATTATCTAGGTTTCGAAGATCGGTTAAAACATATAGTAATTTAGGCTGTTAACAGTATTTTTTCCAATTAAGGTTAGTTTTCGGTGTTGCCATGATTTAAGACAGTTTTTGAATTATTTTAGTGTTGGTATTATGTTTTCCAATATTGTTTCATTTTCATTGTTTGTGAATGTTATGCCTAACGTTGATGCCTCTTTTGAAGTCAAATGGAAGTTCATTTCCGTTTTAAGATGAATGTTTGTATGCCTATAATTACCTACTTTTAGCACAGTGCATTTACATTTGTTCATTTTTAGTCCTGATACGTTTCCAAACATAATAAGTGATTCTATGAGGTTGTTCAAGAAGCTAGGATTATTATTGCAAAAATAAGTTGCGTCATCGGCGAATAATGATATCTTCGCCAGGTTTAACATCTATACCATTTATATTTTGGTTGGATTGGATATAATGTGATAGGAATTATATACATATAATAAATAACGACGATGAGAGTGGACATCCCTGTCTTACACCTCTTTCGATATTAAAACTGTCGGAGAAAAACCCATTGTTTATAATTAGACTACTTATGTCAGTATAAAACAGTTTCACCCATTTTATCATATTTTCTCCAAAGTTAATTTTCTCTAAACATGTGAACATAAAAAAATGGTCGAATGAATCGAATGCTCTTTCAATTCTGCGAAGAATATAACACCCTATTTATGTGTGTTATTAAAATAATTAATGCATTCTTGTATCAATAATATATTATATGTGATAAATGCAAATACATGTAGTGTTAACATGATTAAGTTTGTTTTTGTAATTTGCATATTTGATTCAAAATTGCAATTGATTGTATTGTAAAAATGCACTCCTCGTGTATTTTTTTTTGTTTTTTGTTTTCATAATGTCCATTATAAATGCAACTAGCCAATCTTACATTATACGGTTTTATGGTATTTGAACACTGTAATCATAGTTATAGTGTAATTGTAAATCTGTAACCATTTTTTTTGTTAATAATCACTTGTGTTATACATAAATAAGTATAAAATAAGTATTTAAGTAAAGTTAACTGTGTTAGAAAGGAAGAAGGATTTTTTTTGTAATTCAGTTTGTGTATTAATAGTTATAATTGAAAACCTTAATTTACTTACGAAAATCCTCTAACAAAGTTTTCGAAAAGATAGAGGAGTTCAAAACTTGATGCTCATTGCGTGCTATGTTTCTTTTGGTGATGTGATGTATTTCGTTTTTTTACCGCTTTATTTATTTCAGTGTTATCGTGTTGTGCGTTTTAAATGTTATGAATGAATATATGGTAAATTTGTGCAAACATTACATTGTTATGCTTTTGGTTTCAAACAGTTGAACGATGCTGATGTTTGTAGTAAAAGATTCGGTATTTTTTTCCAAATATAAAAAGAAAACATTTTCAATAATGTCGGTTACATGCTGATTTTACGAATGATTTACAAAACTTATATATTAACAGCAATTACGATTTTGTCAAAATTAAAAGCATATTTAAGTAGTATTTACCTGTAGTTATTGATTATAAATAAGTCTTTGCTGCTTGTAAAACACATACGTTTAGATTTAATAAATGTTAAGTAAACCCTTATCTCGGGAAATAGTAAAATCGTACATATGAAATGTACACGAAGTACGTTTACACCCTATTGCTTGCGGTACGCAAGTACTGGTACCTTTTATTCAAGTACGGAGTAGGTTTGAAGGCGTCAGTTAGCATCTAGGAAAGTCCGTGTAGTACATGTATATAGTACAATATTTGTTTAACATGCATATATTCTACTTTTAATATGATCATTTCTATATTATCGCTATATGGAAATGGTAATGTTTAAATAACGGCCTTTGTATAGGGATAATGCCGACGACATGATCCAGCATAATTGGCATCATAGAGAAATTAAGTTTATATATTATTGACTCGTATTTTTGATGTTACAATGTGTGTGTAGGAAACCTTATATGACCATTTCCTCCCTTCCCCCAGGAGACGAGAGAGAGAATAATAATAATAATAAAAATAATGCTACTGATATTATTAAAAAATATTGATACTACTACTACTACTACTATGACGATGACGACGACGACGACAACGATGACGATGACGATGACGACGACGATGACGATGACGATGACGACGTCGACGACGACGACGATGACGACGACGACGACGACGACGACGATGACGATGACTTCGATGACGATTATGACGACGACGTCGACGACGATGACGATGACGATAACAATGACGATGACGATGATGATGCTACTGCTACTGCTACTGCTACTGCTTCTGCTACTTCTACTGCTACTGCTACTGCTACTGCTACTGCTATTGCAACTGCTACTAATGCTGATGCTGATTTTGATGCTGATGCTGATGCTGATGACGATGACGATGACGATGACGATGATGATGATGATGATGATGATGATGATAATGATGATAATAATAATAATAATAATAATAATAATNTAATAATAATAATACAAAAAAAAAATAATAATAATAACAACAATAATAATAATAATATGATAATAATAATAATAAAACTAACAACAATTAAAATAATCATAATAATAATTATAATTCGCCTACTATTCAAATTATGCTTGGTAAACTAAATTTATTTTTGTTTGTATTTCTGTTGTGGGATAATCGTGTAAGAAGAAGTGTGTGTTAGTCAGCCCGTAATATTCTTATATTTCGCAGACGGCAGAACGTACTAAACAACAAAAATCTTTGGAGAAGACCAACGGCGTTGATTTTAATATTGATACGCTTTATACTAAATAAAATATAAGATTGCTTAGATAATCGGTTACGTTACACCATTAAAAACGTTACGTGCAGGAAATTAGTTCTGCAAAAACTTTTATCATGCTACGCAAATGAAGAAAAAAAACTGGGATCATGCTTCGTTTACTTCTTATTTTACGTAAATAATGACGTTAAACAATTTTGTTTTCATTTAATAACATCAAATAAAAAAAGTTGATAAAACGCAATTACTTAATACTTCAAAATTAAACTGCACCGCAATTCAAATGTATATATTTGCATCATAAGTATGCTTCTCAATGCACATTTCACATTAATTGAAATTAGCGGTTTTTAATTTGTTGATGCGTGTGTGTAAACAAAACTTTACGTATTTAAATAAGGATTTTCTTATTCATTCATGGCGCGGTTTTTTCATGAAAAGTATATAAATGCGGTGGTGCTACTGTGACATGCCCAGGTTTATTATTAACAAATAACATTAATGTCCAGACAAATGTACAACATATGATAGAGTGAATTAATTAAGACAAATAAAAATCCCTAAAAAACGAGTATTAAAAAAAAATGTAATCAAAGATAAAATATTTATTAGCACCACGTGTTAAATGTACATATAATAATTTACAATACAATGTCAAACACAGCATCATATTTAAATAGACGCATGAAAAGGATTGTATCACACATTAAATGTTAACCACAGAACGGGGCCTTTATCTGAGTTCATGATTATCTTTAGAATGATCTAATGCGATCTCATATCGAACTATTTTCAGGAGTGTTTGTTTTAAAAATCTTGAAGTATATTTGAGCGTTTAAAAACGTATGCGGCAGTTTCAAGTAGTTTTGTAACTCATAGAATTGGATACTTTTTTAAGAATACACGGGTCATACAATAACCCTTCGACAATGCTCCGTATCCCTAAACGCTTGACTGACAGATTCAAGCAATCAATAGTACGCCACGATGTGCATATGTTAAGTGTATTGCATGGGAAAAAGCAAGAAAAACTGTTTCTATTTATAATCAAGTTAAACTCAAAGAAGTTTGTTAAATAAATAAATCGAACGAAACGTACTTAGTATTCCGTTACTGGCGTCCATACAGTAAATACATTAGAAAGTTGTCATATCAGTTTTCAAAAATACGGACATTTGTGAACAAGATCATTAAAGTTTAAACGTTTCTCCATTTTCCCTGTAGATGGCGTGGTGGTATCGAGGTCATGTTGGACCTCACCCGGGAAGAAAGGCTTCGCTCCGTTAAAATGCGAGAAAATGTTCTTTTCTCACGTCTGCTACTGCACTACTGACAAATGCAACGGGAGACAACTCGTACAACCACAGTGGGTTTTAGTCGCGGCGGTGTTACTTCCCTTGTTGGACTTTTGTTTTAAAGTTGTATATTTAGTTGTTAATAGTTGTTGAGAAAATGACGTTTTATGTCTGAAAGAAAACGACTGTATACGAAGCAATATCCATGCCAAAAACTCAATTGGTTACCTTATTTATATGTTAAATGTAGCGAGCGTATTAAAAATATCAGCTTATTCCAATCTTTAAAGTGTTAGTTTGCGATTGCCTATTCGGAGTTGTTATTGATAATGGGTAGGTAAGTTCGTTTTTGACACATAAGGCAATTTAATTTCTATACGACCAAAATACGCAGGTGTCAATTCGATTTAGCTAATTAATTAACTCAAAGGTCAATGACAAAAATAGATTAATCATGAAAAAAATATCATTTTTGATTTTTAATTTTTGCATCAAAAAGTATTTTGAATAGGGACCATTTCTTTGGATTGGTAGGCAATGTCAAACCAAGACATTTTTCATGTTGGCCCTATAGATAAAATGAATAACTTATAAGGAAACACAGTTTTTAGTCATACACAATCACGTACGGACAGAGTGGCGAATACATGATCCCCGAAAATGGAGATAATAACCAGCTTCTGAAATTATTAATTGCAGCAAAACAATATTTATTTTATAAAAACAAACGTGGAATGTTATAAAACTTATAACAACGGTGTATTTGTTAGTAAAGCAAACAATGCACTAATTGTGAACAACCGCCTGGTGATGTATACACAAAGAGATTTATGTACAACAGTGATTATTCACAACCCGAAAATAGGCGACTGAAGGAAAATGTTGCATTGAATACGCTTGTGAATTAATACCGGTAATAGTATGTCACTTATATATTATTGAATTGGGCTTGAACAAAGATAATAGCAAAGGCATTAACGAGCTCATCTTAAATGCGTTTTTTCTTGAAAGCCGTGATTAGAACGTGAAGTATTTGTTTTCCTGATAAAAAGATATGTGACACAGCAACACAAGGTTCGATCGAACATCTTCGTAAGAAACGTGCGCAAAGCGACAAAGGCACATACAGAATAACAGTCTTGCATACAGCGCACGATTGTAAACAACGTGCTTGTTCAACAAATAATTACATGTATTAATCTGATTGTCAAGCAAATCCATTACTTCTGTATATCTTTTAACCCCCCCNAAGAAAGCACGCGTGCGATTTGAATATGTTTCGACTGGCGCTTGCAAGTTACGAATAGCAATGGATACAACCGATGAAAGCCGCTTGCTGAAGTAACAATTGAGCTTCAGAAAGGCTTATTGGCCTTATTTGCATACACGCTTATAGAGTCTTTGACTTGTAAAAGACGTAATGTCTCTAAATTGAGGCAAACACACGAGTCGACTACATCTTACACCCTTAAAAGTGTCAACACGGCGACGCTTAATGGGATCAAGAATCCAACTATGGGTTCTGCCCGAATCCGCCTGCTTTCGTTGCATAGACGTTCGGTGCAAAAGCAGATCTCACCTCCTCTGATTTCGTCCGTCTGACATCCTTTTGGAATCCAGTCGTCGGTGTAATTGCGCTCAAAGCAGTCGCGATAGACGTGTTGGTCACCTCTGGCTGAAAGAAAAAGAACATACACGTACTTCTAATATATGGGTGGGTGTACAAGAAGCAAAATTGCAAGTGACAATGTCTGTGTATGTGACGTCATCGGAATCTATTTAATGTGGGTAAGTAGCGAAACTGCTATTCTTGCAAACACGCCTTAGTTTGACAAAATGACGGAATGTGTATACATATAGATACAGATATTATTATAATTGTATTGTACAATCACATATATGTAAGTAATGTATGGTTACTTCAGGAAAGTAATCTTTATGCGACTAATCTAATTCGCTTTCTATTATGTGGCGGACATATATCTTGATTCAGACATTTGAACATACACTCAATATTTGAACCCTGTTATACACAAAGTGGTTTAAACCATTGAAATTTGTTATACTACTTTTTCATCCATACTTGTGTAAACGTCGGTTAAAAGCATGAGCGGACATGTATTCAGAAAAGATCTACCATGACGTATGACGAAGCCGCCAAAATATGCAAGACTGGAGCTTTGAAGTAGATTAGTGGAAGTATAGACACAATCCGGCTGTAAATATGTAATTATATTCCTTTGGCGCAGATATTGAATGTTGTAGATGTTGTAGCAAGTCTTCGTTTATTGGAAAACTTGTTGATTGTGAGTTCTAAATAATTGATAACCATGGGTGTGTTTCGCTCTAAAGTGGTCCATTTCTTTACAATACATTAATTGGTAACGCCACTATGTGCTGATATCCATTTTAAGAGTCTATTCAACGTTTTACTATATACTTTATCAATACAGACAGGAATTCGATACATACAAGAAGAGTTCAATATCTTTTTTTAATTTGAAAACATGACATGTCCTATGACCGACTTTCAACATAAATACAGCCACGTCAATTCTAAATGCCAAAACAAAATGTATATACAATTACACATAGGACTATTAAGTATATGCATTAGCTGTTCAGAAATACAACCATCTGCTAATATAAAAAATGTATAACGCTAATAAATGATACCAGAATGGTTGCTGAAGCCGATAATAAGGTGCCGATAATAAAGTCTAAGCTATGGAAGCCAGGAGTCACCTTCGCAAAGCTCCTTTGAGAAAACTGAGGACCTTTCTCAAATTCATTAATTTAAATTCCTTTTACATGAACATGTTGTAAACAAGCAAGTATTACTTATTGCTGGAATGAGTTACATTTTATATTTTACCTGTAAGCAGGAAACACTGGCTTTCGAATACAAAATTGGAGAAAATGCATATCAATAACAAATAAATTCAGATACATTTACCGAGAAAATGATTATCGTTGAATTAATGAAAAAGTTGTATAATAAGTTATCCACCGGAAATAACTATCCACTATCCGTCTGATCTAAAATACACAGGGACATATACCTGGCTATTCGCTGACGGGGTTTTCGCAGGCGACCGCTTTCGGGGAGCACTCAACTTTGAACCTGTCGGCGTCGGGGAGTTCCCAGTCGGTACCACAGGCGGCGTCCGTCAGGCTGTTGCACCGGAAGCATTCCAGCGTCAGTACTGGAGTGGAAAAGTTAACCGGTTTAGTCACTTGGTGAATAAAGCTATGGACGTTACATATTCAAACGTCACGTTGTACGTTAAGCTAGACGTTTAGTATGTAATGTACGTGACTTCATATTAAGTACTGGTCAATTTTAGTGATACATATGCAGTGCTTAGAAGGTTACTGCGTGCGAGTTCGTGGCATTTATTGAGGGAAATACTTATTAAGGCACGTCACTGGTTTACGTTGTATCGTACCTAATAGACCTTACCTATAAAAAAAATCGGAAATTCTCGGTCAGGTGAGAGTTACATTTTTAATGTATATAGCACAAATCGTGTTAATGTTGCTTTGTAAACTTTTTTTAAAATATCGATAGCAGTACAGCCTAAATACTTGATTATGAACCCTTACTTCCCCATGATGTATATGAATTTAAAGCGTTGTACATTGTAATTTAAAACTTCAGTGCTTAGGTTAATTGTTTTTGTTAAAATCTATTTATTTTTTTGGAAATGACTTCATTTATCTCTTAACAGTGCGTAGTTGTGATAAACATAACTGTCTTCGTCCTACGTCCGGCGACAGTTATGAAACGAAAAGGTCTTTTCAATGGAGCAAGTGCCGGAGTGAATCACACCGTCATGATTTTAAGACTTATCTTACAGTGTAGAGCATTAAACTTGAACTATTTGAGGACAAAAAAGAATTTCCAGTTCATACGAGTAAAAATTTCTAATGAAACATACCAATTAAAGCGTTATTTCCACTTTTTCCAAAACCAAAAAAAGGATCAGAGTTATTTCGCCTAGATTGTCCGCCATCTTCAACAAAACGTGGGAATTTCCGGTTTGACCTTATTTGCATAAGTTTTTGGCAGCCAATCAGAAAATAGGCCAGAAACCCATATATGGAAATCGTAGTATTTTTCAATAAAGCCAACATGGCGGCCTACGTAAATGCGTAGTAGGATTACCTTATATGGCATAGCTCCTCCTACATTTCTTTTTCAAATCTCGCGAGATCACGCGGTAACTGTCATTGCCGAAATTTGACCGAGTTTTTATTGGGAAATCTAATTTTCGATAAAAGTATGTTTTATCTCGTTAACTGTTTTTTTTTTCGTCTGGGAATGAATACAAATTGTTTTCATAGGTGACCCTTACTCTAATTGCCGGAGAAAATGTTATTTTATAGATTTTGATTTTGCTCCATTGCTTATATCCTCTCGACTTGTAACTCGAAACGTAGTGTTAACGGAGTCCAGAGTTACATTATTGCAACTAAACAGTGCGGTACAGTTTTCCTTAACTTCGTGTAATGCTGCGTATTAATATACATTTGCAATATTTCAGAAAATACAAGCAACAATGTATATGTTGCATTGGCATCATATTCTCTCTATTTAAGCGCTATCCTCCGTGGCTATGTGTCACGATGCTACTATACACGACACAACATCACATTTTATCACACAATGCACAGTTGATGTAAACATAAGGTTCGCAAATTTCGTCTGTAACATAACATTTCCAATGCTGTTAAAATTATAGTGTTTTAAAACAAAAAATAATTAAGTATCTCTGAAAACGCATTTATCACATCACACTTCTACAAAGACTGAATCTGATCAATTGAAAAATGGCAAATTAACCTTAACACATGCTCTTTGATAAGAACAGATTTGAACCTCGCTCTGTAAAAAGGGGGTTTAATGCATGTGCGTAAAGTGTCGTCCCAGATTAGCCGTCACAGTATAATCAGGGACGACACTTTGCGCCTAAACTGGCGCAGTCTTCGTTTAAATGAAAAATACAATAAACGCGGAAAATGTCGTCCCTAATTAGCATGTGCGGACTGCACAGGCTAATCTGGAACGACACTTTACGCACATGTATTAATCCCCATTTTCACAGATCGAGACTCAATTATAAAATGAATTGAAATGCGAACACCATTTGTATAGAAAAACACTTTGACGACGGATAACGTTGGTACAAATAAATAATCCAAACAATTCACGCTTTTATTAACGCCTTTCCCCCGAATGTATGTATATATATATTAACTACGGTTTCTAATTACAAACGCAATAATGACGATAATGTCTTGTAAAAAAGCAGCCCTTACATAAACTTAATTGCTTAATGCTCAACTACTTTAGACACTGCAAAATGCCCCAGAATTGTAAACCTGTTAAAGGGGCATATCGACGGTTCATACGGTATTTTAGGTTCAGAAAAAAATATTATCTTTTTGTTGTTATGTTATTGTGTGTGTGTGTGTTTTATTTATGAACGCTCATTATACTATTTATTTTCGTACAATTTAAAAGTTGTAGCGGGGCCCCTTTTTCGGGCGCGGGAAAATCAGTTGTTGTAGTCAAGTAGTTACGAATGAAATGTACATGAGGAAGCGATATACGTGCACGCACTTTAGATAACGCGACTTAAGATAAGTGCATTAATGTTCTAATTGACGTAGGCTGTTTGTGTGGGCGTGAATTCTAATCCCACTGGAGGCGTGTATAGAAAAATATATGCTGTCATGGTAACTTATTTCTTAACGATTTCATCAATAACAGATTGTCACATCATGGATATCTGCTTGAAAATAGGAAATATGCAGTGTTGTAAAACATGGGTATATTTATCGAAAAAATCCGTCGATATGCCCCTTTAAGACATACGTAAAATTGGTAGATGTAATATTTCTTCAATATGGATATGAAGCAGCTAAGAATCAAAATTGGCCATCGTATTTTTTTGACAAAGAAGTGTTATTGTTTTGCGTTAAAATACAGCCTTATGCTCGCATATTATATGGAAAACCAGTCTTATATCGGTCTTTAATTAAACCTTTAAGGTACCCTGAACCAGTAGTTTAAAAATCACGCATCGCAACCTGTTGTTCTTTTACCGATTAAAATATCATTATTCGAAAAATATTTCGATTCTAACATTGTTTGACCAATATTGGTTTAACTGAAATAAGAGCTATATTTTATCATTCTGTGCTCGGGTTTGGGACTTCTTTTTGCGCTGTTTTGCGTAGTTATACAACGCCGATTGTTTGTTGCTAAAGGGAGATGAGCGAATAGAATCCTGTTTGACAAACGTAGAAAAGTACTTAAATCTATTGAATTTGTAAGAACAAGATTCTGTATTGCAGTCTTATTATCATCCTTCACTGTACGTACGCGGAATTACCTATTCTTATTGCTGTAAACGTAACGGATTAACACCATATCCTAGTCTTAATTGTTGTAAAATTAAACGTACTTATTGATATCACCCAAATGAGTGTGCATTTTGCGATGACTATACTGATAAACCAATCTGTTGATCTAAGGCGGACGTGTTTCAACAGTATCCGATTTAGCATCTACGTCACCTGATTATTTACTTTTTTATCAATATTTTTGTGGCGATTCTAAACATATTGTTACTTTCTTGGCGACATTATTTTCCTTGTTTGTATTTCGACTGAATCCCGATATTATTGTTATTAATATTGTTATTAATTTGATAATTTATGGGTTTTCTTAAGAGTTAAGTATTTTGTTTTAAATAAATACTAGGTGGCTCCTAAAATATAGTGCATTACATGATTTAAGCATCATGAATTGATTTATATTATTGATGCTGATACTATAAACGCTCAATACAAATATGTCTTTTTACAATTATAGCTAAAACGATGTCCCTGGTAAGGACACTATTACCTTAAGCGGAAAATCAGAAGAATTATAGTAATTGTGAATGAAATCATTGTGAAGAACCACTATACGCATGTACACTGTCAATAAAGGGACTGCAGTGTATTAAACTTCTCATTGAAGAAGTCGACTTTTGCTAGCGTGAGTTGAAAGCCCACCAGTACAAAAAACATCTTCTAAACAAACCTCTTAAACCGAACAGGGTTCAATAAGATAAAAGAAAAATACTTATTCAAGTACATAGTCACAATGATCGTTTTGTTTTTGTTTTGTATGTGCTTCGGACATTACTTAGTTTTTCTTGAATATTTCTCAGTATCAACAGACTAGCCGTGTTTAATCTTATTTGTTGAGAGGAGCATTCACAGTTCTCAAGTACTGGTTGAAGTGTAAAGACATGGCTTGGTATTTAACACTCAGCAAAACGTCCTACGCCATTTAGCAGAGGGTACATATTAACCCATTTATGCCTAGTGGACTATCCCATCCTTCTAAATTGGATCAATTTTTTTTTGCAAAATTAGGGATGTCAAGAATATTTATTTCTATATTTATAATATTTCTTACAGAAATTCCTTTAAGCAAACAGCGCAGACCCTGATGGTCTTCGCTGTTTGCCAAGGCCTTTTTTTCTAGACGCTAGGCATAAATGGGTAAACATACTACAAGAAGGCCAAAGGCCACAATGTGCTCATCTGAAACTCAAAAGAACTTCATTGTTCTGAGCAGGTAGTGTTCAAAAGGTTTCACTATAAACTTCCAAGGAAAAATGCCCAAATAGTTGACTGTCAGTTTAACACAAACCGAATCATTTCCGAACTCAGATCAGATATATAAATTCAATTTAATGTTCTGAGAAAAAAATCACAATTAGTGTACAAAACATTTGGATTATTGAGTGTTAAAATGGTTTTACTTAAGCTACATAAACTGAACATGGCGGCCATGTTTTTCAATGAAAAGGAAAGCTACCGCGCAGTCACGATTGTCATTCGGCAAACCTAAACCTTTTATGAAAATTAAAAAAATGCATTTTTCGGAACTGTTTCTGGAATTCTGTCACGAGCAATATCTAGCCATATCAAACAAACTTCCAAACTGTTGTTTTTACGAGAATATTACAATAATAAAGGTTATATAGAGGTTAAGGTATACTAATACAACTGTTTTGGCGTTTGGCGTTTATTTCTTGTGTGAGACAGCCCCTTTAAGACATTCTATTTTATAAGTGCTCATTATACACGCCTACATCATTCGAACGATGGCATACGCTTTAACTGTGTGCTAATAAACTTACTGTTTGTAACATAACCAAAATGTTTGTGAATGTGTACCAACTTGCATGGATTTTACCATGGATAAACTACCATACATGTACGTATTGCCTATAATTCAACTACATACGTGCGGATATATTATGCTTATGAGACAAACTGTTCAAACAGATTGTTAGCCAAAAGATATTTCGATTATGTTCATAGTGTATCATTATTGCAACATACGCATAGAAATTCAAAGCGGTGCTTAGACGCTTAAATAATACAGCTTGCAATTTGTCCACAAGGAATACACACTAAATATAAATTATAAAGAAAATAATACGAACATATTTCCAAATATGAAAATAAGTTATTAATTAGTCCTTTGTTAGTATTGGTTAGAAAACAATTTTCCTAAACCTGTTCGTTTGATGAGATTTGATATCTCATAGGCTATTCAATTTCTGTTCATTTATGGGAAGGTAATTATTTTTAAGAAATCTAATATGGTTAAGCTTTATCACCTTGCAATTAAGTTAATACTGAATACATGTACATAACAGGGGCATAGCTAACAAGTGAAGAAAATACCCAATTACGCAAAACTGCAGACATCAATTATACAAGGGCGTAGCGCTAAGCTTTTATGTTAACCACACAGTATCCGGTATGTGAATGTCTTCCTACGCTAAACTTCGCAATATTATCTCGTTTTATATTTTAGCCGCTAAAGCCGGATACGCCAGCGCTGTCAGTCCAATCAGGGACAGACGGTTCGCAGTTGACTCTGACCTGTGAGTTATCAGTAGGCACATTATCATATTTTGGATGGGTGAGACATTTAAAC
The DNA here is from genome assembly GCA_007657795.1 of Dreissena rostriformis. Lineage (NCBI taxonomy): Eukaryota > Metazoa > Mollusca > Bivalvia > Myida > Dreissenidae > Dreissena > Dreissena rostriformis. Next base: position 110,710 of record VMBQ01004487.1, read on the forward strand.
AGTAGTGCACCAGAGACATGGACCGGGTATATATATAGCGAATCATGTCGGCCTATTGAGCAACCATATAAGCCCAATCCAACCATGTACAGCTACAGCTGTCCCAGCTCATCCAGACAGACCCTGACAGTGAATAATGTGACTTCCAGTAACCATGGAGAGATATGGCATCATCATCATCATCATCATCATCATCATCATCATCATCATCATCATCATCATCATCATCATCATCATCATCATCATCATCATCATCATCGTCATCATCATCAACATCATCGTCATCGTCATCGCCATCGCCATCAACATCACCATCAACATCACCATCACCAGCATTATCACCATCACCATCANCATCATCATCATCATCATCATCATCAAAATCATAATCCCCATTAATACAAGTGTAGGGCAATGATGATATTTTACTTATTGTTTTTGGGTTGGGGTTTAAAGTATTAAAAAACGCTTTTTCCACTATGTTATACATTAAAAGAAGGAGTATAACGTCAGTAGTTCGAAATATAATTTGTTGAATGCCATAGGTGAAATGGTTTCCACTCATATAAACAGTATCTATTTTATTTAGAAATATTAAGTATGTGTTATGGTGTCTTTTCTGTTCTTTAAAAAGTATCAACGTTGATTAGAAATGTAAAGCGATTTAACGCGTAAGAATCATAAGAAGTCAATTAACTACGGATAGTATTTATGGTGGTAGGTAGCTGTTTGTCGATAAACATGAACATTAACTAACGGTCACTTTCCAGACAACGCAGTGGAACCCACGACACACAACATAGGCGTACTGGTCGGAAGTTTCATCGGCGCATGCGCGATTGGTATTGCTCTGGGAATTGTGGGAACATGGTTATTGCTTCACAGGCGAAATAAAAAAAATATAAGGTAAAATACTCATTTTCAAATATACTCTTTCCTATTTAGAATCGTAATCTATACTTGCGACAGGAACGTACAATGAACTTCATTGAATCGGGCATCAGTATCCGGGATATATAGTTTGTCTAAGCATAGATGATTTTCGAATAATGTGGCAGAAGTCATGATCAAGATCGAGGCCCAAATGCATTTGGATTAACTTAAATGCATGTACAAAATCTATATTATCAAGTTCATGTTTTTGTTGAGTCTCATTGTTGTCTGGAGTATTTATTGCCACTATGATTTTTAGTGTGCTTGCATCAATTTAGCGCCCTTAGGGTGTTTTTTGACGTTTTTATACCAAATTTCTTGGTAATGGATGTTGCCTGCAAGTGTGTTGTATGCTTTATGTTTTCGTTCAAGAACAACACATGTATTTTGGCTTTTATTTTCAGGGAGTGCCGACCACTACGAAATTGCGAATGGGTAAATACAACTTTAAAGTCATCACGATTCACATTTTACAAGTTCACAAATGTTCTTAAATTGTAAATTGAAAAAAGTTACAACGATGAAATTGCACAGAAACATAAACGTTTTGGAGCAATCAGACATTATTATTTTAATGACGTTCAAGCTCAGCTTCATTCATAGTGTGTTTCAAAGAGGGATTGCATATACGTCAAAAATGAACACACTGTTGAGTAAACACTTGTTAAATTTATTGTGATTCTAAAAGTTCTATACCAAGTGAATTTCCACACATAATATAGTATATAAATATTCGCTTTTTCTAAATATGCAAAACAAATTACTCGTTTAACTAAAGTCCATTTCAGGCCAAGAAACGAAGGTGAATATGCTACAATTGGAAATAACCCCGGAAATAACCAGGCAAATACAGAATACCACCAGTATGATGACGTCGCATCTGACAGCGAAACACAGAATCCAGAACGCAATCAGAGCCAAAGCATCCGCCCGAAAAGAAGTGACGAAAACTAGTGTTGTGAAACATACAAGCTGTTCAGATTTCAGAAATCTTTGTTTTCGGCCAATGAGAATGATGAAATGATTTAATTTTGAATATTAGGTTTAAACCATTGGGATCGTGTCATTAGACAACAAGCAGGCTTTTTCAGGGTGTGGCCTGAACATTTACGTTTGTGTAAGAAGATGACAAGATACTGAAAAAAAAACAACGAATGCAACACGAAGACGATAACGAATGCAATGGAACGAGAAAAGGTAAAAGGTCAACTTCAAAAAAGGAAAAGGAGAGAAAATGAATGTTGAGATATAGAAGAGAGTGATAATTTAACAGAGACAATTGAAGATAAAGCTCTTAAACGCTCTAAAAACGAATAAGACACGAATTGAAAGCGGTGTATTCGTCACCAAAAGATTATATTCAGCAACTTGGCTTACGACCAGAACCTTGCAATACCGAAAGCGGAAATATCTGTTAAGTGTGTTTAGGAAATCTAGGACAGTACAGATGACACATTGATGATCCATCTTTTAAGAAAAGTAAGAAATTTTATTTTCCATGTTTTATTATTAAACATTTCTTATTACAGAAAACACAATATTTTTCATATAATTCATTTGCACTAATATTAATATTTCACCAATTTATTCATGCTTTACAGATTTTCTTGTTTATATTCACAAATGGATTTTGTGCATATTTTGTGTTTACTTATTAATGTACTTTGTGTTATGTAATTATCACTTATACCAATTAACATGTAAATAATTTGCAAATATTGTTACCAGCTGTAGCACAACACAGTTGAAAGTCAATACGCCCAAACTGTATAGATGACTAAAATAAACGCTCGAAAGTTCAAAAGCGATAACTCTTGAAACATTTTTTCATGAGGCTGATGCGTTTGATGATCAAAATATCAAAAATATTTCAATTAACACTACGGTATGTTTGGTTAGTATTTTGAAGGTCATTCCATTGGGCTGAAGATATTATAAACAGCTACACAATTGATGGTACAATCAACGTAGTTCCCCGAAGGCCGTAGGCCTGAGGGCGATTATTCACTCTGCGGGCAGATTATCACTTCTGGCCCTCAAGCAACGATGGTATTGACGTCTTTAATACTTATTCCCCGTTAACTGTACTATTTAACCACGGTACAAATTACATATCATCCTATTTGTTCCTTCACTAAAATATATTGCCGAACAAGCTTTCCGTACTTTATTTTCATTCAATTGATTACGCAATATATGACGTTTCTACCTTGTATGACGTAATTTCTGTGACGAAACACACCCGTTTAAGCTTGATTCTCTGGATTTTAACAACAATTCGGATGTTTTGATTTATTTAACAGTAAAATATTCATTTTAAAAAGCATCGAACGAATCCAAAACGTATTTCGGATTGTGTGTTTGTAATTTATAATTGAAAACTTCAAGAGGAATGAAAGAAATCACTCCTAGCAGTCATTCGATTTTGTAAAACGTTTCAAAAAGTGTAGTTTGAAATAAATTAAGATAAAGGGGTAGAAAAACAGAAAATTGAAGTGCATATCGTTGTTATTTTATTACTAAAAGCATTGGATTGAAATTGTCATTGAGGTAAGATTGTCGTTTACTAAATTTTGATGTTGGTTGACTCCTGTTAAATTTAAAGCTTAAATAGTGTCATCAATCTAATCACAGGAGTTTGAAATTTTATCAATATAGCTAATCTAATGGCTAAATAAAAAAAAAATATACCCCTATATAGTATAAAGACTACAGGAGTGCAACGCATCAGACCCCGGACCCGCCCATTTTCCAGTTTACAAGGGAAATTACTGGAAAAACAGGGTACCCTACATCGATTCATGGTATAATAATCAAAAGGCCGGTGAAAGAAACTAGGAACACTGCTTACCGTCAACTACCTTTCTCATAATTCACAATTATTCAACATATTCCGCTCATCGTCGTCTCCATTGCGTGTTGTTGTTGTTTGTTTAGACCCACAGAAGACACCGAATACACCAAATTCACTTTTCGTTACCCAAACTGACGCTGGGATATGCGAGTGACTACTGATTAATAAATATTTTAAGAGATAACAAACACCGGCTTATTATTTGTGTATATTCTCATGAATTCCTAACACATCTCGATATGAAATACTGTCAAGGCTGTGGACACTTAATGTAACACTTTTGTACAAGCAAACATCAGCCTGGGTATAGCATGTTCGAAGTGTACGTAACTATAGGAAAATATGTACGAAATATCATCGTCACAATCGGCTCGGGCGCTAATTTGTCTTTGCTGCATTTTATAAAATTCGTCTTCAATGTATAATTTTTCTTGCCTATTTTGTGTTATTGTAACATATTTTTATCAATATATATATATCAATTTAACACATATAAAAATCGTGCAGTCTCACTTTAATCCACAAACATTTCAATGAGTACGAATGTAGTTTATAATCTTACACAAGAGACAATTGACAGTGTTGTAACAAATGCTTCAAAATTGAGAATAAGAGTGTTTTCAATATTATATTTATTACGGTTCAACTTATAAATAGAGATGGAGGGGAGATGAACTAAATGTTGAGATCTGAAACAACATTTTTTTAAATATTTTGTTTAACCTTCAATTGGAAATTTTAGGTCCCATTTGGAAAAAATATATACTTATTTCCATTCGGCCCCAAATTTTTACGAAAAAACACTCATATNATAAAAGAGGAAGTACATGTATGCAGCAATCAATTATATACTCTTTGTTGCAAAAACAAACAACAATGAAACTTTGGCGAAGTCGTTTTTATAGAAGTCTTACGGTAAAAATACCAAACAATCCTGGATTAATAACGGTAAAATACCGTAACCAGACACTTATTATTGCATCAATTATGAACGCGGCCTGTACATATTTTCATGTGTTAGATCGTAGATTTTTTATGTTGAGACGGAAACTCACATTCATGAAAATAGCGCTGACCCTATATGTACCAATTGAAGTGTCATTCAAATAATCATAGCGATATCCGGACATTCGTTCTCACGAACAATCGTTCATACGCTTATAATCAAAGCATATATACCGGCATGTGATTTTGATTTTTTTTTAACTGTGTAAGCTTAGTTTGTCACGCAAGAAAATGTGGTTGTTATTCTAATATAAAAACTAGCACATTCCACCGCAAGTGTATAAAAGATCCCTACCTCGTTTACATCCGACGAGAATGAAGGGACGCCTCGCGACTGTGTCTTCGATTTCCGGGAGCCACACGGAGCGCACGCTCTCTAGGGAGCGGTGGCATTTAAGGGAGAAACACACCAGGAACACGTCCGTATGGGGGTAGGAGAGCGGTCGTAGGGAGCTGTATTCCTCCTTTAAAGTTTACAAAAAAGGCAACCCACGGGGTAAGTTTTTTTTTTCCGCTAGGTATTACAATATACATTTCAAGATAAAAGTCTTCGTTGGAAAATGTTCCCTTAAAGATTGCGAATATGTGAATAAATACGTGCATGTCAATTTGCGAGTAATATATATTTGGATAATTTAGTACGTGCTTTGTTTATTACAGCTGACAAATGCACAAACTTGTGTAGGTAAAGTAGGTCAAACATAAAAATGTCACTTACCGAGCCGGAATTATCCCATATCTGCAAATCCACGATCAAATCTTCGTGTTTCAACAGCGTCCAGTGGTGGTTGAGCACCGTCGGCTTATAGTCTTGTGACACGTAGTTCGCCGTGTACGACTGACACAACAGCGTCTTTCCGACGCCGGAATCACCGACGACGCCGATAGTTACCTGCTTGATATGACTGTCCATGATTTTCTGTTTCTCTTCTAAATCCCGTTCTAATGTTTTCATAATCTTTATACGATTATTAAAATATTGGTGTTATAGCGTTCTTGCAAACATTATTCTTTGGTTATTCTTGTTTAATGTTTCTGAACACTTATTAAATTTCCTTTCTTTATAGTTTTGTTTAAGTCCTTAACTTCTTCTATTTCCCGTGGAGTTCTCCTTATCCGCACATTTTCTCGTTTTAAATCCCTTTATATAAACACGACTTATGTTCGTTCGTGTGTATGTCTCTTAAATTTCTAATATTTTCTTCACATTCGGGCAAATTAATTTTTGTGTAAAATCCTATTATTTCAAGCATACCAATTAAACACCGTTAACAGCTGTCACGTGTGCTGATAAAGAAACCCTGCACAAATAGTCTTTAATTTCAAATCCGTCGAATAAGGTAAAATATATCCAACAACTTAACTTATTAAAATGCCCTTATCCTCTGAAATGGCTTCTATGTCAAATAACATAATGACAACACTGTGTGTGATGACCGCATATTTATATCCGTCACCTGTTTTTAATACAATGAATGGTGTCGATTGTTGTGAATGACATGTGCGAATGATCGATCAATTGGTCACTTTCATGAAATCATATCCTTAATGTTATAAAGTGTTAATAACCTGTTTTGATGCACCAGTACAGATAACGCTCGACACTTACATCGCTAATTAGACATTCTTATAAATGAAATAACTGATGTATCAATAACCATATCGATTTCATCAATAAGATTTTATCATCGTCATACACTTTTCCGTTCCTTAAAGGATAGTATTTAATGTTCGCAGTAATTCAATTAAAACAGGATGTCTATCAAAAGGGCATTGTATTATTGTTATTAAATTTCATTGTACTTGAGTCATTCAAAAGTATCTTCAGAAAAATTCAAAACATTGCATTATCGTATTGTTCGTGTAATTTTGCCATTACACACGACATTCCTTAATTAAATTGTAGATTGTGTAATCGTCGGTCATTACACACGATTGTCAAACTACAAACTTTCGATAATTTGACAATTTCAAGGATGTATATTTTCATTTTTTTTTCCGATTGTGATAACTCGAAAAGTTTTCAGATTCGGTTGAGGTTTGCAATCTGAAGATGGATATGCACTGCATAGACAATTTGCATAATGCTCAAATAAAATCAGTTCAAAAAGTGTTACGGAGTAAACACGTACACTATTCATGAAAAGGACGACAAACAAACATTACTTTATAATGTGTACTACACACGTCCGTTACCGTGTCATGAAACACCTTTTTATAATAAAAAGATCAACAACAGTAATGATTGATTCAATTTTCTGTTGGTGTATCCATTTTAACAGGCATCATAGTTCACCTTATAAAAACAGTTGAACCTAACTTTGATCTTAATTCACCTTAACCCTTTGAGCGCTGGAACCGGATTTTAAAGGTCTTTGCAAACAGTTTGGATCCTGATGAGACGCCACAGAACGTGGCGTCTCATCAGGATCCAAACTGTTTGCTATTCTGATAGTATTCTTTGAAAACAAATCGAAGAAAATACTAATTTTAGAAATTCAGCAGACAACATTTTAGCAGACGACAAATTTCCCAGCAAGCAAAGGGTTAAGAAAAGAAATTCATAAGAGCTTTTTAAAAAAGCAATCTAGGTCCTATAAATAGAGAATATTATGTGAGTTTTGGATTAAGATCAAGTTTATCATGCGAGGCTAAGAACCTTGGTAGCGCGAGGCTTGATCTTTATCAAAAACTCACATAATATTCTATTTATCCTATTATTTTCTCCCTTTTTTCATTAATAATGATCAAATATCGCATTTTTCGACGATTTCTTTCTTGCATGGTTGACATAAACAGATTTTCCAATTTTTGGAAAAACCCCAAAATGATCTAAAAATAGCGATAGTATATAGCTCAGGTTTATACGATCGCTGTAATCCTATCGATTTCATCTGGTAATAGGATAAAATAATGTACGTGCCTTGAAACTGTCAACACCTCATGGTAATTTATCATTCGTTTGATTTTCATACCATAAATACAATTTAACAATACATAAGAAATCCACCCCCTTATTTCAAGAGGTCGCGGGCGAGATCGGTGGTTTATAGTTTTAATGTCCTTGTGTACAACTATTTATAATACATTTTACAATGAGGCCAATATTGCAATACTACGTTAGCTTTTTACTTTCGGTTTTTCGTTTTCCACTTTTACAACCGGTAATTGCTGCTATTTTAACATATATACTAAGCTTCTAGCTATTTGTGAGTGTCTGAATTTCGACATCATACGCGAATCGCATACTCTTGTGTTGACAATACTCAGAATAACTGACACAACACTGGTATACTGTGGCTGTTACAATGCTCCAAACAACTCACACTACACGTGCATATTGTGGTTTTGACAATTCCCGGAATAAATGACACTACACTTGCATATTAAACAAAAATAATATTAGATATTTACATTATTTAAAGCACTGTATTGAAATGATCTGAGTAATAACTCTGCTAATAGAATTGTTTACTTTACCCCATTTTATTTGCAACATAAATCATAAAATTGGAACAGTTCCGTTAAATATTTATTGGAATATCTAAAAAAAAGACATTCATATAATTTGTACCGAAAATATTTAAACCACAATAAATATTATCTTTTATTAAAATGAATTAATATGGTGTCAAGCACAACTCTGTTATTTAACATCGATTTTTATTTTATTTTATAAGTTGTACGCCTGGTTGCCATGAATAAGTGGAGTTGAGTTGAATTAAAAAAAGAAATTTATAATGCTTGTTTTCTATAATTTGTATGATAATTAGTTGTTTTTCCCCACAGTATTAACAGGTTGAGATAACTACGATGAAAGAGTATAACAAACAAGTCTGCACGGAAGTTAAGTGAGCAGCGATAAACTAGCGAAGCTTCTTGCTACTTCTTCAACGTACAAGGTCAACTTTACAAATATAAACTATGAATGCGATTGTGTGTTTTTGATATGAGCTGCGCTCTGGAAAAACGGGGCTTAATGCATGTGCGTGAAGTGTCGTATCAGATTGGCCTGTGTAGTCCTCACAGGTTAATCAGGGACGACACATTAAGCCTTAACTTGATTGGAACTAATACGCAATTCATTTAAACGAAAAATATAAGCGGAAAGTATCTTTTCTGATTAATCTGAGACAACACTTGAGGCACATGCATTAAACCCCGTTTTCCCAGAGCAAGGCTCATATATTTTCCGTACCGGCAAACACATGATATACATATTGTCGACGTATAGCACTTCTTTATACCTCGCTATAACTAACGATGTATAAGCATGAACATCAGGTTACGGTTATAATGTTTGCGTTGTCTCACTACAGTAAGTGTATTAATTATCGTCTAAGATTTTATGTTGCATGTGAAGTTAAAATGTTTAAAAAATAAATAAATATACCCATTTACGCAACACAAATTTTCATGAATGATAACATACGCTCCTAAATATCCGTCTTTTCACTACTTATAAAACCTGATCCACTAATAAGATCTGACATAAAAAACTGCCACATTATCGCGCTTACAAAATACTACTTGCTCACATTGGTTAACAAGTTTGTATTACATTAAGACACGGGTATCATATCAGCGAATTCCTAAAATTACGCGGGTTTAAACATCCGCTTTTAAGGGACTTGTTTACAGTTCGTAAAAATGACGATTTTCTAAATAAATGTCATATAAATGTATATCAAAAAAGAATGTATGTATTATGTTTAGAAAAGCGAAATAACACTCCTGACTAAAAACAATGTTAAACGTATTTGTTTATTAACGGAAATTCAGAGGTCCCGGGTTCGAATCTCGGGGACGGCAATATTTTGTATTCAACTTCTTTTCTGTCTACTTTAATTAGTTAAGACTATTCCAAACATTATAGATTTGTGGATAAACATTTTATGACATTTTTCAAAAATACGAAAATCTGTGAACGATTGGCCTTGGGCAACTTTTACACCTGGTACGTCTAAAAGAATGCAAAAGTTAGCACTATTTGATGTAACAAAATAAAAAAACAAAAGGTGATGGCATTGTTTTGTCAAGTACAAATATATTTACATGCAATAGGACATTCATTTTGCATGTGTAAATCATTAGGATTTTGCTAATGAATAACATACAATTTATAACTGAAATTTTATATTATCGTTTAGATGCTTTGAATACCTATACTGTCGCGTGAATAACTTTCCAAATGAAGCGCGATTCATTTATATTAAACAAATGGAATGTGTAATACGTTGCTGAGTTAACATTGATATAGTTTCCGTGTCGAGCTACATTATTGTTTAACTCTTAAACAATTGCTACACACATTCATATTATTATCTGTTTACAAACAATTCCTTAAAGCGGTGACAAAAGCGTTTCCTTGTGTTAATGTGCGGCTTTTAGGCCAGAGTTTTTTTTTATAATAAGTTGTTTTAATGGAAATTATTGTAAAACTTAGATTGAGGGAATAACATTTTAAATAATTTATTAAAATGCAACAGGAAAAATAAAATTAAAAATAAAACGCGGATTTTGATTTTTTTTTTTTTGTTATAACAGAAAACTTATGAGAATTAGTAGCTATTTATTCCAGACAGTCCCAAACCAGTGGAAAGTGTGAGGGGTCTTAAACTGTTGTAAACTTAAGCTTTATACATGTAGATCTTTAGCTTATCTGATGCAAAACATATATTAAGTAACAGATGTAACGGTACTATATTTTTGTGATTTGCAAAGCTTCAACAACTCATTCAGAACACAATTTTGTAAAAAAATAAGTCATCATTTATGGTGTTGACTATAAAGATATTATGGTTTTATAGGAAACATGCACATTATTAACATATTCTCACATACTATAAGAACTATGTATGATATAATTACAACTGCCGATATGACCAGGTTATGGATGTCCTCCCATATTTGCATTGCTAGATAGTATGACCCGTTTGCTTTAATAATTTGTTTTCCCAGGATATGGGGCGAAGTTAACAGGGACCAATGGAAATAGTGCGAAGTCATTACGGGCCCAATGATATAGGGCGAAGTGAACACGATCCCTCAGGATATAGGGCGAAGTGAACACGGTTCATCAGGATATAAGCCAAAGAGGGTGTACGAGAAAAAAGAGCATCTTATAAACTTCTAAAAAAACTGTCATACATGTTAACCGGAAGAAAATAAATTGTTAAATTATTTCCTACTGTGCGACTTTCATTTGCTTCCACCGGAAATAGTTGAGTTTATAAACGGAAATAATACCATTGACAGTGCTTCTTTCGGTTTTGATTGTGGTTAATTAATTACAGTTTAATTGTTAAATTATTTCCTACAGTGAGACCTTCATTTTCTTCCACCGGAAATATGTTGGTTTTCAAACGGAATAATACCATTATTATTGTTTCTTTCGGTTTTGAATGTGGTTTAATTAAAGTAACAGTGTTTCGTGTTTTTAAGACACAAATCTTTATAATAGTAGATAGTCATGTAATGACAAGATACGTGATTACGCCGTCATTACTCTTCCTGGTCAGTGTGCAATTTACACCTAAACATTTTAAAAACAGGGGAGTGATTCCCTCCCTGTGCCCACAGACATGCAGCTTTTATTTAGATAAAACGTCAGTATTTAAAAGAAGTTCATTTTTTATATTTGGTCAGTAGCACGCAGTTAGCTATATAGTCACATTAGCGGACAGTGTAACTCCTGACCAGACCGCGCGATTGCAAAAGCTGGTCTGGAGCTATTATGGCAGCATATGGCATCATACCCATTTTCGCACGACGCGGGTCATATAACCTCAAAGCATGACCTCGACCTTCAAGGTGATTCATACGGCATTTGTGCTCGATACATCGTCCCTTAAAGATTAACCTGCGTGACACATACAAACAAAGTGAAACTCCAGTTGAAATGTCATGACGAAAATGGGCAAAAAAATGATCATAAGGTTTTTACAATTGCCATAAAAGGAAATCTGCTCGCCTCTTGAGGCCTAGGTTTTTTGATAACATTTGAATAAAGGTGAAAAAAGCGTATTCTAACGGTATATCCTATGTAGAGCGCGGTAAAGTCCGGTCCCAAGACGACGGGAAGTAGAAGCGTTCAGCGGGCAATTTTCTTCCACAACAAAGCATAATCCCGTTCTGTGCCAAACCAACAGTCCCCACCCACCTCCATCTAAAAGCAACACATGACAAATTATGAAAAATTACAATTCGTGCTCCTGTAAGCAAGGACAAAGACAAGCTGGAGTCAAAGATATGGATTCCAAAACAACACATATTTTGACAAAAATAAAACGAAATTTGCTGCAGAAAAGTATACATATATTTATGTTGTATAATGTATAGCGAAATATATGTCAGAACGCAAGAATCGCTTAATTTTTGTAACATACAGCATTTCAGCTTTTAATTACACAAAGCGTTTGCATTAAAGATCCGTCAATTCCATTCTGTTGAGCGATATAGCAAGCAGTTATGAAGGATTTTAGATAACCCGATTGCGTTATTAACTGGTTTTGCGGATCAACATGTGCAATCCGTAATGTATGCTCATTTACTTCTGAACAGTTTATAGTGGTGCACCGTCATAACATTCATGTATTGTTGTTTTCATTCTGAACAATTGTATGAGAAAACTGAATTGACTTCACTTTAAAATACGGCTAATGGAAGAAAACGGCTGTTTGTGTGTATATCTACAGAGAGCGATGCATACCGGGACATTCAGCACACTGTTGGTGTTAATGAACTTGTTTTGGAAGTCCGGATGACACCCGATATACGTCTCTGTGTCTGCAATGCAAAGACTGAACTTACTAGGAAATTATAATATAATTATTTGTTGAAATTAAAAAAGGAAATTAATATGATTCAGTTACTGTGTTAACGTTTATGTTATATGACCAAGACCCCTCGCGAAGGCATAATCACATATTTAGTACACGCACTTTTATATTCAGTACACATAATTTTGTGAGGCAGTATAGTTTTTGAAAAAAAAACAATTCCCTACGAATTAAATTGCTAATTGGTGTGTACCAAAATCAATCTAACAAACAAATGCAAATATGGGAATGATTGCAACGATAAAATGCTATACAATTAATATTTAAACTAGTATACAGAAAGCAATAAGTCGTAAAACAACAATTTAATTTTAAATTTTAATATGCCATATAATTATTTCAAAATGGCTCTTAAGGATGTCAACCTGCCAGATTTTGCTAATTAATATTTTGCTACATAATACATTCAAAAAACATTTGTTTGTTGTTGTATTCAACAAGGTCACATACGAGTACCATGTTTTTTTCCAACACAAATCAATTCACATCAAAACAATCTCCCCACCTGCATTAACAGTCGGATTCATTCAATATCAAATATGTTTATGTTTTATGCTATCTGAAACTATTCTTTGATACCGATACGTCACAGGGATCAAAATAAAAAATACGCCAAGTAAACAAAGTCATACAAAAATCAAAGACTGGTTTTGAACTAGATTTCTTGCGTTTTTTATATCCAGCGGAAACATTGACTGCATATAGAATTGCGCTTATTTTCGTGTGTTATGGAATGTAAACTTACAAAATACTTTAATGTCTACCAATAATTGTTGCATACTGTTGGGTATTATAGTTAGCATCTAATTTACATCATTTGTTAAAACAAAATTAAGAATACATTTTATACAATAACACCAGAACATGATGATTATGAACACTATTACTCATTGTGTGTCATAAACAGAATAATTAACTTTATTCATCTAAAACATCAAATTCCTTTTTTTTATAATATAAACATATTATTTTAAATTTAATTTAAAGAACGATGATATATGGAAATCAAAACGTCACACGAGGTACAATACTTAAAACGTAATAATAATAATTTAGTGATACAATATGTGTTTTTCGAGCACTCATTAATTTTAATCCAAGATCTCTGTGGGCGGAAGTAATTTAGTGAAGCGGTAGTGGCCATGGCAACACGTACACACACGACCTTATTAATGGAGATATAATTGTTTGGATTTGGTTAGTATTTATACTAATGTTAAATTGTACTAGCTGTATTTATATACTAGTATATTGACTAGTGGTTTATGGCTTGAATTGTTATCAATCGATAAACATTATTTTCAAAACAAAACTCAACTATCTAACGCTCTGTCATGTGGGGGCAGTGGTCTAATGGTAGCTGGCTTAGGGATCGAAAGGTCCCGGGTTCGAATCCCGCCCCGACCACTGGAATTTCCTTGAGCAAGAAATTTATCCCACATCTGCTCCTCTCCACCCAGGTGTACATGTATAAATCGGTACCTGTTAGGGATATACGCCGTGCCGTGGCTGCATACTGCGCCAAGTTAAACGGACGACTTATGACCCAGTGATCAGGCAATACATGTAAAGCGCCTTTGAACGTACATCTCGAGTATGAAAAGGTCGCTATATAAATGTGGTATAAATAAATAAAAAAAATGAATGTTAAGTCCGTACATTTAAGTTTTGTATGGCATAGCGGTAATCGAAAGTAAAAGTGATTTAACACTTCGGGTCAAAACTTTATTTCATTTAATAATGTAAAAATTACTTCTCTTGACAAGAAATGAAGAATGCCCAATTATATTGAAGATTAAAATTGTGATTGAAATAGTAAAAAACCTAGAGGCAAATCGAATATGAGATTACCGTATATATTGCCGGAAGTTTAAACGGTACTCAACTTCCAAGAAAACTTAAACAAGATTTGGACAGTCATTGAACCATCTCTTACCTTCGTGTTAAGAAAAACATAAGTTGCAATACATCAGATCGGTATATGCTATTTATTATTACATTTGTTTTGCGTTACAATGATTTTAACGTGTAAATTATAATCATCAAACTGATATTAGATTTGAAATTTAAATATATCAGAACAGAACAAATATTGTATTCACTTAAGCACATTATAGCTCATCGTGATTCATATGATACATATTTAAACATACACTTTCTTTTACTGTTTGTTTTTTTTTATCAAGAAAAATGACAAGCAAGTATATATATGTGATCTATTTAGCCTTGCATTTGCACGCATTATGTGCTATATTGGTTGCATAAACGTCACAATTTGGATTGCATGTGAATGAAAATAATTATAGTTCCTAAAGCCGAAATATCAAAAGACATTTAATAGTCAATTTAAGTACAATACAGCAGTAGGTCATCATTAGCAAATAGGAGTAACGTTTGCAATTTAAAATATTTTCAAATCGAAAATAGTCAATAGCAAACTTGAAACGTGATACAAATATAGATAACATTATTTTAAATATTCTTTATTTATAATATGACAATTGCTGATTTATTCTTAAATCTAAAGATATCGGCACAAACTGCAAGCAAAACTGTCTTTTATGTACTAAAGATTTATGCAAATGTATTTCAATAACTTAAAGGCCCTATAAAGGTGACGATCCGTAATTATTTACCGATGTTAAAATATTTTTTTCATATTTCATTTATTAATGTTATCAAAAAAAATATATATATGCTATTGGACATTACTATAAAAAATGAGCAATACAACTTGTTTTGAGCTCAAAGTACAGTGTCCTCCAAGTCAATTGTGTTTACAAACAATCAGTTTATTTACATCGCTGTTTACTCGGGAAAGTGAAAGTGAAAGTGACTCAGGTAACCAAAATTATATTGTTAATTTTCAACGTTTTCCGGTATCACTCACAAAGTAGGTCTCTTCTAAATGGTTAAAACGATTGTAGTGATCTAATATGTTACTTTCTGCTGGTAAAAAGTTGTTTAAAAAAGAATTAAAATTGAATTTTCTTTCGGCTATTTTTAGCATACGTCACCGCTTTGAGGCTACACACCACGTTAGTTGCAAAGTTGTAAACATTTCTTCCAATTATGAAACGGGTATATATTCCAAAATTCTTGACAACGTTGTGCCTAAGCTGTGTTATTAGCATTTGTTATGCAAGAGTAACTGAAATCCGGTAAAAATTAGACCAATTTATATGCATAATAATTGGATTTGTCACCTTTATAGGGCCTTTAAGATATTTGCAAAAATAAAGTTCTTATCGGCGTTTTTACATTCTGTCCAGCCCGTGTGTACACCCCTGAAAACCTCGTTGATCCTGAACCCTGAGATCTTATGTCGCTCAATTTAAACAATATGGGAAAAAAGAACACTTATAATGATTGTTGAACTATTGTTTTGCCCTAGCACTAGCGGAGAATTTTATTGACTCCGATTGAGGTAGTCCGTTGTGTTTTATAACTTTGGTCTTAGGAGAGTAACTGGAAATTAGGACATTTCAAATCGAAAGAGGAAGTTTATTTTATTGTAAAATATTGAAGAGGACAGTAAGTATATAATAATTTTTTATGTGTAGAATGAAAATACATAATACTAGTTACAGTGGGCTAGCGGACATTTATAATGCAGCATAATCTTAAACACTTATAGAGGCGTTCAGTCACAGGTTGCAATAGTTTTGCGCAAGTAAACGATATGTAGCAATGTTGATATGGTGATCGGATAAATCAGTAAAAAATGAGCACTTATTATCTGATTTTTTTTAATTTATTTGCAGGAACATACAAAAAATATTAGTAAAACACACATTCATGCTTACATATACAATATAAGTATATGTTATGTAGAATTGTTAGCACAATTAGTACGAAGACAAGTGTTTTATTATGAGTTTTTTGTAATATCAACGTTCATTATCTAAAGTTTAATTGTAATGTGATGTATGGTTAAACGTCTGTAAATTCACCAAGAGGCCATATCATACAGCTATATGAAAAACGGACATTTCCTTAACATAAAGTAATTAATGTGTGCAGAAAGACGATTTGTCAGATTACACAAACTGCTGGACTTAAACATAAAGCATTCTCTTTCCAATATTATTTCTTTAAATCAACGTTTTGTCTTCGATGGTTCTTGCTACTTTCGATCATTTTTGTAAAATTAACTGTTCCATATGAACGCGATATGTTTCATTAAGATTTAATGGATATGTTGCATTTAGATTTAATGGATTTATGCAATTGAAAATACTAACTTGGATGTTAACGAAACTAACCGACCTACCATCCATACTGTGAGATGCTAGTAGAAAAAAACCCAGTTTTTATGGTTAAATACTATGTTAAATTCACATAGATCGCAGCGAGCGAAATATAAGCATATGTCTATTTTTACTCTGTTATATATGCATACGAATTATTGGCGAGGTAGGTTGTTTTAGTTTTGTTTTATTTACTGTGTATTATAAATTTTGCAAAACAGAGCCAGCATATGAATAGGGCTTTGACTATTTTCCCCTGTGATGTATGCGAGCAAGGGACGAGTCGGAGTCTGTTGTGCATAGGGATATAATTACTCATATGTTAAAAACAACAACTAAGCAACCGAAGAGAACACGCATATGTATCGAAGATCATATTATAATTGATCTTCTTCAAAGGCAATGCTTAGTATGGGACAAATATGCAAAATCTAAACAATTGCACTGTTTTCTCTCCAGATACATTTTGTACAATGGCCCTGGTTGTGGCAAGTATAGATTTCGGCACCACCTTTTCTGGATGGGCGTATTCCTTCGTACACGATCATCAAAAGGATCCTGCAGATGTCAAGTCAAGAAACTGGAATTCAGGAACTTTTATATCTTGTAAAGGTGTGTGGATTTTTTTATTAAGAAATGTATTCATTCCAAGTGTTGCTTATAGCAGTCATAACCAGGAATTAAATTTAGAAGAAATTAAATCATTGTGTCCATAGCCCTACTTGTTTGGTAACAAGCATTGGAACGACAAAACGGGGGTTTTTATCCCAATAATCAACACTTATCCGTAAATTATTTCGAATCTAACACGAACTTGTATAATTCGTCTGTATAATATTAGAACTATTCTTATTTACACTCCATCCTTTTTTCCGCTGAAAACATAGAACGTGCGTTTCCGTGACGTCAACCTACCAAGACAATCAAATGACGTCGACTTTATATATAAATATTGATTGTTTAATCCAAGTGACGTCATATGTTTTTAACTATTCTGCGAGTACATGCATAACAAATAACAAATTAACCAAATTTATACATTTTTGTCGACTGAAATATTAAACCTGTTTTACCAATGTGATTTTACTGCGCTGAATAATGCAGAAATTATGTGTTTTCAAAAGTTTGCGCGGTAAAGCACCTGCAATTTACTATACAGTATATCGGCGTTGTCGGAACTACTTTCAGAACGTTTGACAACACCCATGGGGTTTGTTTCAGGATATTCAATACTCATTGTCCTTCTTTGAATATATAAAACAATATTACACTAAAAACAAATAAGAACGTATATGCCAAAGTCCGGAGTCAACGATGTACTTAATATAGAATTATCTTTGTTGAACAAATGCTCGCTTTATTGACGAATGTTTTGTTGAGGTAAATTTATATATCGAATAAGACGCAAACACGTTGATCAGGGAAAGCAATCTTATATGTAAAGAAAAACACATTTCTTTCGATGAAAGCTCCTAAATACATGTTTATAAGTATGATATTATATGTAAGCAGAAATAAACAAGATCTATGTGTCGCGTTAGTTGTGTCTAAATAAACTATGCGGTTTTCTTTATTTGATATCATATGTTGTTCATTTTACAGCACCGACTTGCGTACTTATTAAGGCAGATGGAAAAACAGTTGAAGCATTTGGCTACGACGCAGAGAGTAAATATGCGGAACTCGCTGCGGAAGAAAATCACACCGATGTTTACTTCTTTCAGACATTTAAGATGAAATTGTTCGAAAATGAGGTTTGCTTATACATAAATATATATAATATGTTGACCATATTTTTTTTTTAATTTATTGACTCACTAATATATCACAAATATAAAATCACGTAAATAATGATATTTATCATTTGTAACATTTTCGCCTCACACTGACTTATAACAAATGAATGTATATTCGTTAATTGAATCTCACTACTCTTATTTGTAATATAGCTGCAGGTCCAACCATTTTTTCATAAATAGAATTCTTGATTACCTCAAGCATTTCCCAGAGGTACATACCAGAGATGCAAGTTCGCATAGGATATGTGATTAAGTTTGAATAATTGATTATGAAGTATGATTTCATTTCCCCCAATGTATTTCAATTATCGGGAACATCTGTTGTGGTCATCACGAACATATTGGTCAATTTCTGCTGGGACATGTGGTACATGCATGAACGATCCATCCAATCAACAAGAGTTATTCGAAGGGGTGGGTTTAGTAAATCGGGAGAAGAGTAACAGTCAACCAATCAAAATTGTATAAGGCCAGATTTGTTATCTTTGAGTTTTCATTTTTGGGTAGATGGAGGGTCCACGTTTAGCCAGTGAGGAGAGAAATTGAACTTTCTTGACGTGGCGGCCATAGTGGCCGCCGCGCTGTAAGATTGTATTTCACGAACATTAGCAAGCGTTGTATTAGGAAATATTCAAAAGAAAAAAATCGCGATGAAAGGAGAAATGAACTTTGTTGTGTTCCTGTGAGTTCCCTAACATCAATAATGTGTTATTACGTCACACAGTTGATAATAAATAATTGATATATTCTAGGGAAGCATAGGGAAGTCTACGCTGTTGGAGGACGAAACTGGCAAAAAACTGAAGGCGTTGACAGTATTCTCGTTAACAATAAAATATCTAATTGACGATTTGATGGGAACTCTCAATAACCAAATAAAACATGGCATGGACAAAAATGACATAAACTGGGTTCTAACGGTGCCAGCTATATGGGACGAACATGCAAAACAGTTCATGAGGACCGCAGCCAGAGAGGTACTTATATTATTAATACTTATGCTANACTGCTACTGCTACTGCTGCTGTTTCTGCTGCTACTGCTACTGCTGCTGCTGCTGCTACTGCTGCTGCTCCTGCTCCTGCTTCTGCTACTGCTACTGCTACTGCTGCTACTACTCCTACTTCTGCTTCTGCCGCTACTTCTGCTACTGCTGCTGCTGCTGCTGATGCTGCTGCTTCTACTGCTGCTACTGCTACTGCTACTGCTTCTGCTTCTGCTACTGCTACTGCTGCTGCTGCTGTTATTGTTGCTGCTGCTACACCTTTAATACGTCTACTACATCTACTATAACTATAATTATTAAAATCAAATAAATCTATGTATTTCAGGCTGGAATCGAAGTGGGTCATCTCAGCCTTGCACTTGAGCCGGAAGCTGCTTCCATCTACTGCCGTCACATTAAAATGTCCAGAAGTGAAGACTCCAGTGGTGTGGATATTTCAACATTCCAGCCTGGCACGCGGTACCTGATTTGTGATGCGGGAGGTTGGTTGAATTAATTTATAAATTATTTAAAAAAAAATCTATAAGTTAGAAATAAATCACTAAACTGGCGCAACACCCTTTTATAAAAAAAAAAACACAGACATCCATGCCGTATATTTATAACAAAATGTGTATTGATTCGAATCACTACTTTGTAGTTAACATATATAGTATATAAATATATAATTGTTGTTGTTTCATTTAACTCACATTCAGTATAGGAAGTATCGTTAATTTTAAATTTATACCTAAACATAAAGTAATTTAAATCCTAGTAATACATTAAAATTGTGTTTTTTTTCCATTTCAGACAATGTAGTTTTTATTACACATTATATTTTGGCTTTTTGGCTTCTTTATCAGAAATCAATCCTCTTAAAACAGGGAATTTGTTCATGATTTTGGAACCCGATTATTTAAATAACAATATATATAAATAAGGATAAAATAACAAAAGAAAATGGTCAATAGGCGTTGTGAACATAATACATAATGCATACCACGGTTCGTTTATATTTATGCATGTACGAATTTGTTGTAGAATGTCTATTGCAGGTCTAAAAGATCGATTATTGTATTTGTTTAAAGCTGTGATAAATTAATTCCACGCTCTATTCCTTTAATTTAAATGTTCCCATTGGTGCATATTTTTGTGTAATATTTGTATATGTATTGGACCATCGGGCCTTCCTGTGTTGTAGCTGTCGGGCCCGCATTCGGAATATCTCACTCACTGTGTTCGATATAAAATCATTGAAACAACAAGAAATTTGTTTTTAACATCAGTTTAGACAGATAGGGAATATTGTTTTGTTTTAGGAATTGGTATTTATATTTACGGAATCTTTAGCAGTGTGATTTGGAATCGCATTTTATTCCAAATTATATATGTTTTTTTCTAGGCGGAACTGTCGACATAACAGTGCACGAAGTGACGCAAGATATGAAACTGAAAGAGATAGTGAAAGCCAACGGTGGTGCGTGGGGTGGTACCAAGGTCAACGAAGCCTATAAGAAGTTCATCGATACGTTAGCTGGTAAAGTACTTTTTCCGTTACTTTGGCAACTCAATTTAAAAGATAAATAAAAATGATAAAACATGTTTGAAAAATAATGTTTAAATTGTAATTATTATCATTATTATATGTTATATTATTCTGACATGTCCCCCGTCCTAGATAGTTTTTGCGTACATTTCAGGCGGTGCGGTTATGAAGGTCTTGAAAGAAAATCACATGGACGATTTTATAGAATTTGTCAGGACATTCGAAATCAAAAAGAGGGAGTGCAAGCCGTCATCATCAGGAAGCGTAGTTTTGAGATTCCCTTTAACGTTGAATGAAGTTGTTCGCAATGTAACAAGGAAAAGCTTCGAAGAACAAATTGAACGATCGCCATTTAAGGGTAAGGTACAGCTTATTAAAGATAAGCTCAAATGTGATGCTAGTGTCGTATCATCGCTATTTGATGGCCCTGTTGAAAGCATTGTTGACCACCTATCCACACTATTGGCAAGGTACCGTGACAAACCTATCAACCATATCGTCATGGTCGGTGGATTCTCTGCATCTCCATTGCTGCAGGAGGCAGTGAGGACTACCTTTCCAGGTAAGCACGTGACTGTACCACAGGACGCCGGACTGGCCGTTATGAAAGGCGCTGTAATGTTTGGCCACAACAAACTTCAGATTGTATCAAGAGTCGCACGATTTACGTATGGTATATCGTGTTGGCTACCTTATGAACCATCCATACACCCTGTTGACAAAGTTGTTCTTGAAGGAGAACGAAAAGGAAAAGTTGAACACTGCTTTCTGAAACTTGTTGAAATCGGAGAGTCTATCCCAATAAACAAACCTGCTGGAAGTACACCCATGTCTGTCATAGGTGACCACACTTCGTATAGCGCTCCCGTGTACGCAACTACGCTGAAAAACCCAGTTTTTAATAATGATGATGGCTGCTTTAAAATCGGCAAGTTTAAGGTCAATTGCAAAGACATAAATGGAGCAATTTCGCCTACAAATCTCAAAATGTACTTTGGTGGAACAGAAATAGAAGTAAAAGCTATTCTGACGACAACTGGCGAGGAAATAACGGCAACTTTTGATATTCCAGATTAATTTATTTACACAAACAAATTGCTCGAACGTTCTTGAATTGAATATACATGAGGCTATTTCTTGTAACTGATTTATTCAGAACAGAGTCCATTCATCAAACACCAGTTAAGACGATTTAGCTCAAGTTTATGATTATCTTATGTTTTGTTTAGTCCAATTGGTACATGGTTTATAAACTATAGTTACGTGTCTGATTTTGTTTATGCCTAAATGTGTTTTACTTGTTAACAGAAAAATTCGGGAAAAGCTATCTACTAAATTTTCTCTTTAATAAGTTAGGTAAACCTATTGCATTACGGTTGTGTAACTAATGGTAATACAGGTATGGTAAAGACTTATATTCGAGCACAGGGGACACTCAAAAGCTTACCTTTATAGTGTAGCTGCCTGACGTAGGTATACAAATGTGACACAACATTTGAAAAAAGTGAATATTCACGACCAACACCTCTCGGCATACGCGTCTAAACCAGCTAGAGGTGCCGTCAATATCAATGTCGTTGGATTTCGCATAACAGGCATAGAAATGGTGGAACACGGGACCAGCGTGTTCGCAGGTAAAACTATACATATACTGTTTCGTTACAACACATAAGCCATGTTACTTGGATGTGCTTTTACTCTTATGTAATACTATGTTATTATATTGTACATAATATGTCGTTTAAATCCCGTACGAATACGTTGGAAAGAAAATAGACTTACATTAACGTCCGTTTCATGTTTGGAAAAGTTTATGTGTGAATACAACCGAGAGTTATCAATTTCTGGTCAGTATTGTTTAGGACTTGGGCAATTAATATCAGATGTATAACATAAAGCCTGTTATTGTAAGGCATCATTTACCGAACACGCTCGGGTATTATAACGAATTTATTGAACATAACTTTAGTTAAATATTCTGTACTGTGTTAATTAAATCATTTTGGTCTTTCGCCTAATCTGATTCCTTTCATTAAATTTGTCTTAAACAGTAACTTGAGGAAATCAAATAACATTGATTGAACGTTTATCGATTTTCATAAACGTAAACCATTCATGCTCGAAGGCCACTCACCTTTACGGTTTTAAATATTTGAAACGAAATAATAAACGTAATATAATTAAAAGGACCAAGGAGTCGTTGCTCGGCTAAATTGGGGCACAGTTATTATTGATTTCTATAAACGTGCGATATATGGAGTTTATATATTAACTGATGTATTGTGTCTCAGCCTGTGGTCATGCCATTTGTTTTATTAAACTTTATTGAAGTTGCATTAATATGATTGAATATGTTAACGTGCAACCCTTGTGTTACTTATTCCCCTTTGCCATTTACGCTTAGTTTGGTAAATCAATTTATGAATGACATGCATATTTTACAAAATGTTAAATTATCGTTGTCAAAAAAATGACAAGAGTATATGAACTTTATTTATATAATGTATTTAGATCTAGTTATGTTAAACAATATATTATTCTAATTGTGTGTATTGAAACTTGAGTATTCATGCTTGGTGCTTTGAATAATATGAATGTCTACATTTGGACGAATTACTATTATAAATAAAGTGAAACGTCAGGTGTATCCGTAGGAGAGTAACCGTATTGTAGCTGCACGTGGTAGTTTATGTATAGCAAGGAACCAATTACCAAACAATGCGACAGAGCAGCAAAGCACGAGACACAACACACATATATATACGCAACATACTCAAACACATGAAAACAACTTCCCGAACAGCATTTTTGTCACGACATGTTACACAAAAGACGTAATAATAAGGTGCATTCATATATTTGCAATGATAAGAACCTCAAGGCGATAATATGACACAAGTTATCTTCATTCTGATACAACTAAAGTTTAACTCTGTTTATTTTGAAATGCAGTTGTTTATGTAATACTGTATGCTATTCAGGCCATTTAATTAAGAACGGAACGTGTGTATATATTGGTATTCATACATCATTATTGATTCCTTATTTTGTTATTAGTGTACGTTTTTTTATATCGATACGCATCTTTTAGAGATGTTCATGAATAAAACATTTGCTATATTGAGTAATGAACTCTTTTCATTCTTTGTAAATTATTTCTCTTATTGTTTACTTTATGTAAATGTATCTGACAGTGTTCTGGCTGCTAAAGATGAGAAAAGAGCAAAGTTAAATTTCGAAAAGTTAAATCTTGATTAATCAACTTGTAAAATTGCAAATATTTTCTCCAAATTAAATCGTTTAAGTAATTTAAATTGTTTCATTTTTGTTAATGAGTGACGTGTGAACTAATATATATTGTATTTTGTTTTGTTTCAATAAGATATGCTGCGCAGTACTTATTGGGTTTTAGATTGATGATGGGACCATATAAGATGATTACATGCAACTAGTGTTGTATTAAATATAACGTTTTACCAACTCATGTTGTTTTAACATGACTATTTATATTTCTTTTAGCACATCTTATTAAACAAACCATTATACTTAACATGAATTTAGCAGTTTGTAATTGGTTTTAGTGATTAAAGTCAGTTTCGTCACAGTCAGAAATGCGGAAGAGTACAGGCGCTATGGGCAAATGAAACCAGGTTTGGATTGCACTTCGATGATATATGCACTCTTTTATAACTACATTTCCACAAACATGATATATTATATTGTGATTTTATATGGCATATTAAAGTTCTCAAATTTAAAGCGTGACTGTTTTTTGCATTGACTTGATTTATGTAGGAAGAATAAGTGTTGTGTTGATTAATACATAAAATTAATTTGTTTAATGCTATGGGAAAAATGGATGTAGCAATTTGTGTTTATGATGTGTGAATTGCGTAAGTTGTTGGCTGGTATGTTATCAAACAGTTTTATTTTTATAATGCTTTGCTTGCCATAGAGGCGATCGGGAGGACGTGTCCGCTCGCGAACTAGAGATTACACATTATATGTAGACACATTCTGTTGCACTCAATATGGATATTTCAAATAAGTTGTAATCAAGATTAATTTGTCTAAACATATAATCCAGATTTCAATAATTAAATGAATTTTTTCATTAATACTGTGTGTTGAAACTGTATATGTAAATATTTGATACCATGTACAAAGACCTTGCTTTGTAACGCATACATCAAACAAATAAAAAACGTTGAGGGGCATTGTCAATTTCGCTGTCAAGACAATTAAAATACATTAATTCTGAAAAAAAAAAGTTTTGTGATTTTGTTTAAAATCGCAAACATGTATTTGTAATACCGTTTTAGTAAGGCCCCTCTTGGTATTGATTATATGGTGGATTAAGTCAAGGTCAGCGATATAAAAATAACATGGAACGCNTTTTGTTTTTTGAATGGCCTGTAAAATTGCACCCACTGGTATTATTGTAACATGTCTTTACTTAATTATATTATGTACCGATCGACTTTGTTTTGTTCTTCATATTGTGTAACTTTAAAATTTCATATGAATGTATTAGTTAAGACTTTTTAAAATGTAGTTATTGTTTTGTTTAGCATTTATGTTCTTCTGAAAGAAGGTCACGCTGCAAACATGTTTGAATACGTTTGTAATGTTACCTTCTAAAAAATGTATATAGCTTGATTTAAATCATACACGACATGATAATGAAAATCGAAAATAAAACCACAGCAACGGTAAAACCTCGTTTATGGAAAAGATGTAACACGTGGACTTATGNAAGTACAACCGATGCCAAATTAGAAACATTCGTGTACGTAGCCAATGTGATAGACTTACGTCAGGTCAGATACATATATTTATAATGGCTTTCCAGTTTCCGCTTGTTTTCACAAGCATTTTAGAGTGACTACGTTTTGAGCATAAGGCTAAAAGTAATTCACTTTTTACGCCCGAGTACAAAATCGACCGATACATAGACGCAACTAATCTGAGCTGGTAATAAGACAATTGCTTAAAACTCTGATTTGTCCAGTGTAAACGTTTTTTCGAATTGAGCTTGTGACACAGATTTTGCTCATTAATAAATTATAATGACCTTATTTAAAACTACATTTAGTTTAAAATCTTCTTTAAATAATATAATGTGGAATACATTTGTGTAGTCAATCGTTTGATAGATTTAAATATAACCATATACGGAAACTTATCAAGCCGGGTATCAATTTAAGGAGGATTCTATCTATTAAAATAATATTTAACGATAAAATGAAGCTTAATTATACTCTTTTCTTCTTGTAAAAAACATAACATATATTATGTGAATGTTTGCCTGTATTAATGTTTTTTTTTTGTAAATTGAAAACAAACAAACATCTTTTCAAACGTCATTTAATTTTAAGTTTCTTCTGCATTATGTTAACAATTGTTAAGTTCTAATTTATTCTAACGCACCTTAATAACATAATCCTAATGTTTTGAAGCAGCTCAAACTTTGTTTGAAAAATTGTGGTAGTTGCAATCCGGGCTAAAAGGTTAACAGTTATCATTATATCGTCTGTTATCTGCAACCTCTGCTACTTGTAGATTTTTTATATGTTATGGAGCCGTTAATATTGTTATTGTCACTGGGTAAAGTCCACTTCTGATCTATTTGAAGTCCTCATTGGTTTTGTCACACTTTCTTAAGTCCTGATCGTTAACGCGTCAAATATGAAATGACTGAAAGCTGGGTTCAAAAATGGCTGCAACTGTTAAGGATGGATAAAACGCTACTTTGTCATTCGTTTCCAACAGGCGGTTTTAAACGAATGTTGACAAAAGATTCCATTATTGACCTTTGGAAAAGAATGTGCGTAAAGTGTCGTCCCAGATTAGCCTGTGCAGTCCGCACAGGCTAATCATGTACGACACTTTCCGCTTTTATGACATTTTTCGTTTAAATGAAGTCTTTTAGCAAAAATCCAATTTAGGCGGAAAGGGTCGTCCTGATTAGCCTGTGTGGACTTCACAGGCTAGTATGGGACGACACTTTACGCACATGCATTATGCCCAGTTTTCCCATAAGATACAACACTACTGTGTATACAAACAAATATAATTACTATTAAACAATTAAATATGCATACATCCTAATACCATATGTTACTAATAGATATATTGTGTTATATGCGGTTATGTCTCATTTGTTTGTGCATTCAGCTATTAATGAAATTATAACGCACACATTAGAGAATAAAATTAATACAAAATTTACAAACAATATGTGCCTTTTTAACAGAATGTATCATTTTTGAAATTTATATACATGAATACAAATGATTATGTTTAGGCTATTTTTATACTACTGATTAAGATGTCCTTTTGACAATTACACATGTTCAACCATTGAACAGGCATAAAGCTTTATAACACATTACATAAATAGTTGTATTGTATAAGCGGTCTATTTTATTTATAACGACGGTATAAGTATCATCGATCGAAGCAGACCCAAGTGCATTCATTAACAGTTGCATGGTATAATAAGCGGTACCTTTTACTTTAGTATCTTTACTACGGTGTATGAATCATTGATCGAAACAGACCCAAGTGCATATATTTAAGCCCCTAAAACTGAAAATCAACGAATATTTCGTAAAATATTTCATAAAATAAAGTTAACCCACAACTGATCAGTGCTCCTTATAGCTTAAACTTCAAAGCTTGATGTGGTCTGGAAACATAGAATTAATAAGATACAAAATGCTCTTATTTATTTGTTGTGGTACAATATATTCAAAACGTGTTCATGTACCAATTTAGTTTTCGTGTGTCGTATAAATAGATATCGTAGTGGGCAATTAAAATGGAATATATTATACCACACAAAATAAAAAAGATCATTTTGTATCTGGTTTAATCTATGTTACCAGACCACATCTAGAGTTGAAGTTTTAGCTATAAGGAGCACTGTCTGTTATGGGTTAACTTTATTTTATGAAATATTTTAAACTCATCTTCGATCTTCTTTTTGCAATAAAGCCTTTAAGGCGCGTCTAAATATTAGTTCATTATTTGTGAAACTATAACATGAATGTGCTAAAGCCTCCGTGGAATAATTGCTTTGAGGCTTATTACACTCCGTATACATATAAAATGAATACAAATACAATAGTTGAAATTTTAAGCTTTAAGGAAATGCAAGCTTGCAACAACTGTTTAACTGCAATGTATACCGAAATGCATTCAACGCATGGTCAAATAGCATCAGTACTTATAAAAGAGAACGCCTTTTTCAGCGAAAAATATATCGTTGTAAGAAATACATTAATGACATTAGTGTTTAGTGCGATGGTGTGAATGAAATATATATGCTACTGTACGTCTCGATGTACTCTAGAGGCACCCACGCGTTTGTGTGTATAGAAACTATGCACTTAACACTCGCCAAACCTTGACTATTCGACCGATCCCAACGGGTTTTTGTGTATTTATGGTCGGTGAGAGATGTTCATTCGAATCCGTTTATGTAAAATTGTTTATTTCAAGTGTTTGTGGGCTGGGGCTTCAATATATTCAAATATATACAGTTTGCCTAATGTTGGGGATTACAAATAAAGGAACACAGAGAGGTCAAACAAGGGTAAAACCGTTTTTCAACTACAGTTGTATGTGAGTCTTGCTCTGACCGTTTAATGATGAAAAGTTTTCTTATGACGATGCAGTTTTACAAACATTTACCTAAATTTGACTTATCCATCTGCATTTACCGACTTTCTTTTAATTTTGTGTACGCACAATGTAGATCTGAAACTTGCCACTCTACCACTGCACCACGCAGGGTCGCATAATGTGTATTGTATAAACTGTTGATGTTTCCTGCATACGGTGATTCTGTGTGCAATACTTGTTTGATAATATACCATTCATCATGTAATGTTATATTTTTATTTCATAGTGTAGGTCCATTTAAATTCCCCACTTGAAATGAGCGCGACAAATTTTCATTAAAACTGATGTCTTTCAGAAAATTCATCGGTGGGCAGGAGCTTAAAAATTATTCGTCCATTTTGGTAGACCCGTTGTAGAAATTAAACAAAGCAACAAGGTATTTGTTTTATTTGTTGTGTTATTATTACACGTTATTGTAAATTATATGTTGATTACTTTAAATTGAAATCGTCCACATAAACTTATTGTCATTAAGTGAATAAGGTTTAATATAATACCGACAATAACAACA
This sequence comes from Dreissena rostriformis, assembly GCA_007657795.1. Lineage (NCBI taxonomy): Eukaryota > Metazoa > Mollusca > Bivalvia > Myida > Dreissenidae > Dreissena > Dreissena rostriformis. The sequence goes on from VMBQ01004487.1 coordinate 140,126, forward strand.
ACATGCACAATATTTCACACAACGTGTTCGATTCAAAACCTATGTATTTCACTTAACAAAGGAATGGATTATTAACAAAAAAAATAATAAGGAAAAGCAACTGTTCCAATCTTTGGTTTCTCTCTTCAATAGACTTGTCCCAAAGGTCGTCCGGTTCTGTGGCCTAGCCCGTTTTATGGACCACAGAAGCGAAGAGTGCATATGTCGGGCTGTGAAACGAAAGGTAAAGGTTATGACATAGGTTTATAGTCTGAATATCATACTAGACTCAGCGTCAACCGACTTTGACATTAATCCCCCGATCACTGAGATATAAGTCGTCCGTTAACATTCGGCGCACTTTGGCTTATTTCCCTCACAGGTACCCACTTATACCGCTGGAAGAGCAAGCATGGGATTAATTTTTTGCTCAGGAAAATTCCGTGGGACCTTCCGATTCCTAGACCAGCATCCTACCACTAGACTACGGTCCCACTGCGAAATAGAACTTAAGAGTGTTCTTGCTTACAACTTCATGGAACGTTTTGTATACATATATAGATGTTAATACAATAAATAAACTACCGGCAAAATATGGTAATGGCATTGGTACTTCCACCTAACAATTATTATCTTAATTTAAATTGACCTGTGGCCTCTACACCTTCTACAGGTACTTTAATTCCTTCATTCCTATATTATCTACATGAACTATAATTCGTTCATTTATTTGTTTACTCATTATTTATGAGTTCAATAATCCCATTCAATGTTTCATACATTCATTCGTTTATTTGTATCTGTTATCACATTTGTTAAATATCGGTATAAATATGATACATTGACTATCTCTGGTGAACCTTTTAATATAAACAATGAAGAAAACGTGTGCATGAATTCCACTCACCATTCCGTTACTTCCACAGCGGCAAGTGTTGCATCCGTCGTAATATGAGGCTCCAGGAGCAACGTAGTTACCTTGGTAATCACGGCAATAACCTGCAAAAGGAAATACAGTTTTAAACAAAACGTGCGTGTTTTTCGAAGTTTTTGTGGTCCGGTCGCGGATGAGGCTGCATAATGTGTGTCCCAGCACTCCTAACTAATTAACATACTTTAATCACGAAAGTTGGGATGAATTTTGAGTTATAGCTGCGATTTCCAGCTATTTCGTTTTTATTAAAGGATATTAAATTTGGGTGTGGTCTAGTGATTTTGGGGGAAGCGGTGTAACCGGAACAAAAATGCCACCCGCCCGGTATAATGACCACAAACAAAGCTCACAAGCACCGGGAGCGGGGATTGATTCCGATGCGCCTATATGAGAAGCGCCTGAACCAACGACTGTGATAACCAGACAGTTTTGTTGTTAGTAAAACAATATATGCAGCAGTTATTATAACGCTAGAACAAGCAACAGCATCGTGGGATACCCACGACTGACTGAGCATTATGTTATACAGTATTAGCATAAATATATGGAATGGGTCTACGTGCGTACCCGAAGATGTAACAACACTTGCATTAGTTGTTGTTTTTTTCAAAGTCGTTTCGGGTATTTTACGACCGAAATACATCCCAAACGGATCCTGATGTACTTTTCATCCAAACTGATATTGAATAAAATAAATTAAGAAAGAAAAATGCACAATTAATAGGAATTTATTAAATCGAAAGACGGTAGGTCAAGTTTTGTTTTCTTCATATTTTAAACTTAACAAAGTACGAGTTATTAATACATTTACTTACCGATTTTAGGAATGGGTGTAGTAGTAGTGGGCCTCGGGCGACCTCTGTAGTAATTTTCTGTAAAAATAACATGTAAGGTTGTATTTTTACACGAAACTGTATACATAAATACACAAATACATAAATGCATAAATGCATAAATGCATAAATGCATAAATGCATAAATGCATAAATGCATAAATGCATAAACACATAAATACATAAATACATAAATACATACATACATAAATACATAAATACATAAAGTATAGATTATAATATGGAAAAAGTGTGCCTTTAGTGGTTATTGGCACACTTGGTGAGTTATTTGCACGAGGGCTTTAGCGTAAATAAATTGCGTAATCAATCATTTAATTGATTACGCAATTTATTACGTATCTGTATGACGTACTGTAATTTCTGTGATGAAACACACCAGTTGAAGCTTGACTCTCTGGATTTAAACGACAACAATTCGGACGTTGTGATCTATTTAACAGTAAAATATTTATTTAAAAAAGCATCGAACGAATTCAAAACGTATTTCGGATTGTGTGTTTATAATTTATAATTGGACACTTCAAGAGGAATTAAAGAAATCACTCCGAGCAGTCATTCGATTTCGTAAAACGTTTCAAAAGTGTAGTTTGAAATAAATAAAGATAATGGTGTGGAAAAACAGAAAAATGGAAGTGCATATCGTTGTAGTTGTATTATTATAAGCATTGGATTAAAGACGTCATTAAGGTAAGATTGTCGTTTACTAAATTTTGATTTTGGATGACTCCTGTTAAACTAAAAGCTAAAACAGTGTCATCAATCTCATCTACAGTACAGTTTTAGATGCAATCGAAATTTGTTTCATCATTCTAATTTTGTGCTACGTTTAATTATCTTTTTTTATGATTTCGTTAATTTGTGGCTTAATGTTATTTATCACCGTTGGAAAAGATTGAATATGGACGCCATTCTGTTCAGTTTTTGTGCATTGACAAATTTATATTTATCAGGTTCTGCTAAATTATCTCCATTATTTTCAATGATGCTGTCTAATTCTAGTAAACTATTCGATAGCGATTCCGAAACCCGTGCATACGCCATTTTGTTTTGAAGCTCCGGTCGCCAATGACGTAACGTCGGTCAACGCGTGCCGACGATCCGCCGTTACTGGACAACAGATGCAAGATAACCGGAAGTTTGCAAATGACCTATTTTGACACAGTGTGCCAATAGCCGGTTATTTGCACACTTGCTCAATACGGAGATTTTCACGAGTTATTCGCGAAAAAAACGGCCAATTTTGTACTAAATATAGTAATATATGCAATAATACATAAATACATAAATACATAAAAACATAAATACATAAATACATAAATACATATTAAAATAAATTAATCTATTAATCAATTAATGAACTACAAATAGTTGTTTATCACGCATAGAAATGCCCGTATTACAGGTCTATTATTACAGTAAAAAAACAGCCCCAAACTTGTAAACTGTCCACTGAGATCCGATTAAATTGCAATGAATTGTACTTACGAGCTTCAGAAATGGCAATGCATCCCAAAACGAGACAGGCAACAATGGCGATGGTGTTCATGTTGTTAATTCTTCTTTAAGGTTTCTTCACTCAGCAAACGGTAGTGAAGGCAGTTTGACATCCGAACGACATCCCGTCTTTTTATACCTACGTCTTTGATACTCTAATCTTTCATCACTCCTTAATTAACCACAAAACATTTAACTTCGTTTATAATTCGCCGAATAGGCGTTACATATAAAAACAAGCTATATCTGATTGGTCAATCGCCCTTCACGCTTTGTTGCATTTACGTCAATGAACGCAGGCACGTCGAGTGCATTACGCTCGGGCTGTACAAGATATTTCACAACGCTGTTACCTACTTAAAGGACGCGGTATTGAATAAATCAACCAGGATGCGCGAACGCAACGATTGAACTGTTTTAAAAGTTAATTAAGTAATAAAGAAATAAAACGATTTTATAAATTGGAGACATCTCGATGAGCAGGATGTGAAGACGACAGCGCGTAGCAACACGAATCACCTGTAGTGAGTATAGCTTGTCAGCATTTAAACTCAGAGTTTGAGTACTATAAGCATATATCTAAATACGTCCTTATTCGTGGAAATAATTCATGAGATTAATGACGCCATAGTATTTTTTTTCAGTGGGCTATTTGGTTTAAACAGTTTACCATCTAACACTAATACTCTAATTCGAGTATACCATTTATTCAACTGATGTATATCGTTTATTGCCAATTTTGTCAACTGACATTGGCAGTCGAAGAAGTGGCAGTATTAAAAGTGTAATTCCAATATATGCTTATATATGGCAATGTTAACTTTCTCATTAATGGCTTATTGGCATGTTTCTTAACGATTCGATAACTAGGTACAGCTCACACACACAACAATAATATTTAATATGCATCAAAACATTACACCTACAGGATGCTTTGTAACTAACAATGCTGTGCGGCTGTGTCGGCAAAATATGAGGCGGAATGAGCGTATTAACAAATAAAGCCAAATAAAGCCAATACGATTTCTAACAGTCTTCTAATCTTAGTGTTGGTGATTCTATGTATTTGTATGAAGTAAACTACTCGTTATAAAATAGAGCAAAGAATATCCCTGAGCGTCAACAGTCTTTAGGTCATCCCAAGTCTGCAAGTGAGTGTTAAATCTGGTAATGTAGGTACTATTTTGGTTAGTCTGCGTAGCATGTTTTTTAAAGTTATTTTGTTGTTTATATTAATCTTACAAACAAATATCATGCATCAGATTAAATAACTGAATGAATTTACTTGACACGTTCAATAAAAAGGGTTATCTCTATCGTGGTGGCACTCTGTTAACTCTTTCAGTGCTTTGATATCAATTTAGTGGGCCCCAAAACAACAATTTAACGTTCTTCCACGTCAACATCGGTAATGTAAATCGTGAATGTAGATCCGTGTTATAAATTGGATTTGTCACAGGTGTGCCATTATGTTTCACCTTGCACTTTATGAAAAGCAAACAGTATAGGTTGTTGAAACTTGCAGCTAATCTGCATGACGAAATACATTTTGTACTAGGCAGATCCAGACACAAATTACAGCGCACAAGGACGCATTCTATAATATAACTGTACCTTTATTTACGTTTTTGCTTCTTAATGTGTATTTAAGACGTAGATCCGTTTAGCAAGTTAGATGAATCACACGTTCTCCTTTATGCACTTCATTGATCTAAACGAAAGTAAACTAAATTGGTTGTTTATGTATTCATGTCATGAAACTCGATATAAACCATTAAGACGAATTATAGTTGTACCAGGCGTTGTCTGACACAAGTGACAGCGAACACAGATGCATGCTACAATTCGGCTGAAACTTGAAAGTATATATCTGCGTACTGCTGGTTCACGCATACTATTGCTTATTTTACTATGGATGTTTTCCCTTATAAAATGCGTTCATTAATTTATAGAAGTGCAATGTTTGTCCAAGTGTTGTGTTTATAACGTATATTTCCTGATTTAAACCGCCAACCTATTTGCGAAAATCAACGTTTGCTAACCTTTTCGCGTGTTCTGTATAAAAGGTAAATAACTCAAACCAAACCTTAAATGATCGCTGTGGAAATGCAGTTGATCACGTGAATTTGTTATTTAGTGGGGTGTTTAAAATTAGCTCGAGAAATGAGAATCAAGCGATTAGTAGCGATTACTCAATATAATATAAACGTAAAATTGTAAACAACTTCTGTTGTTCAGTATGTTCTTTCTGAGGCTTAAGCAATACATAATTCATGTTAGGCGGATTGCAATGCATTATTATGAGTAAGAAAGAACAATGTATTTCTGAAACTGTCATACATTTTTATTGTAAAATGTATGATATATTGCTGGTAAAATATGTCAATGTTATATATCTTGTAACAAGTACTTAATTTTGTAAATAGTATTCAACGCACTGTGTTATCTATCATACACTTTAATTGTTTCACATGCAGATGTATAGTTATAATGCACTTATATCATAATTTGTAGATAACTGTTATTATAACATGTTCAAAATCTCCATTCTGGGGGAAATAAAGAATTTGATTGTTTACTGAGTATGCATTGATCCATAATTACATACCAGGCATTGCGTTAAGAGATATCACAGGTTTGATGGTTTCTAATGTACATATTTAACTATAGCAAATTGATGAATCGAATTGCCAAACCTATATTATGCATTGTGTGTATTGCATTTTGGACCATTAAGATCAAGATGAAACTTAAATTAAATTCTAAATATGTTTATTTTATTTAACTCAATAGCTTGAGTTTGATCGGAGTATTTCGCAGAAATTAAGTGTACATGTATAAGCAGTCACATACCTTCGGGTTCTCAAAAGGTTTTAAAGTTAGCATCAACAAGGGTGAGAAGCCGATTTCATTGCGTAGAATTATTCCTGGTTTGTTTAAACTGTATATACGGATAGGGGCGGGGGGGGGGATTATCACGTGGCAAACAAAATGACGACGTACATGCAGAGACAGGTATTTTACGCCGTTGTATTCCCTTCTTTTCTTTTATAAATTGTTTAAATGCCGCTCTCTCCAGTCATATAAGCAAGAAAGTGATTTGCGTGTATTTCTTATTAATATTCGCTGTATATCTCGACTTTACTCGCTGCAAAATGTCTAAGCGGGTGAGCTCCACTAAAAAAAATCGCAGCGAGTAAAGTCGAGATATAAAGCGAATTTTAATACGAAAAATACCTGTCTCGGCATGGACGTCGCCATCGTGTTTGTCACGTGATTACCCCCTCTGATACGGCTGTTCATTTTGGATTTTGATGCTGAAATTTGAACCAGTTATGTTGGGAGTTTTCTTCGTTGCCATTCCCCTCTGTTAACTTTATAAATGTGTCAGTCTATGCATAAAATAAAATGCTTTTATCAAATATTTACGTACGTGATGAGCATGCCTTTATGTACTTATATTTGATATTTGTTAAACTTGACATAACTTCTTATTGTGTTTTGTTTCCGTTCGATATATTTAATTTACCTCGTCCAAAGGTGTGTGTGGATTGAGGGAATCCCACCCCAGACCGTACATAGTTTACAAGCAATATATGCATATTGTTAAACATTTCATACATTTAACAATTCACAGCTTTTACATTACATTTACATAACTTCTTATTGATACACTTACGTCATCACGATGTTACATACTTTAATAAATATGAACAATATTTGAAAACATTCATTTATCTCTTCAATTTGATGTAAAACAATTTAAGAAAATAGTTTATAACAACATATATGCTCTGCTTTAATCATTTTTGTTCAACATAAACCCCCTGGTCCTTAGACAGAAGCAACTAACAACATGTAAATTGTCTAGTGGTGTCGCAAACTGCTCTTTGACAGCCAGGTTAAAAGCTACAATGACAATGTGATTAAAACCAACAATGTACATATATTCAGATGTTCTGTTGCAAGTGTAGAGGTATTTCAGAGGATTGGAGTCTACGGAAGTCGTACAAAGAAGTTTCAGAAGCCTAATCGAGAGCATTGATGAACGAAGGGTTACATCCTAATTGCGTGAAGTTAATGAAAAGAAGAAGTTACGTTTAAGCACAGGTCCCCTATTTGTCGCGTATATAATTGTGGCGACTCGATGACTTTAAGTTTAGAATCATAAAGCAGGTTGCATATGGAACATTTATTATCCATTTTTTTTCTGTTATTGGCCTTCCGAAGGTTTCGGAAAGCACACCGAAATTAGGAGGTCGCGCACAAAGCGCTTGCTGGCGGCCTCAGAAGGTCGGCCTCGCGCTACAGAACCATTCTCCTCTTGTTCGAGTGACCATATCATTAATTTTATTTTCACACTTTTGCCCGGCGATCTATCAAAATCTTATGAAAACGCATGTGAGGCTGGTTTGTAGTATGCATAACTTATTGTATAGAATGTTCGCAAACTAAACAACAACTTGAACCAGTTTCTACTGTAACGTCTTCAACATTCTTTCGCTAAAATGTTTGCCATTTTGTTTCTGGAATTTCTGCAACAGTCTTGAGTTTAGAATCTTGTGTATCACTGCTTTTCCATTTTTACCAAATCGTGTGGTTCGCCGCGGGCAAATCGATCTAGTTCACTCACATTACTTGCCCTATGCTCAATGTTTTCAGTATCCGAATTTTCTTTGTTCAACCTGAAGTATATTTTACGAATAGGCACGTTGTTAGTCTTAGTCATTCACAAATATACGTAGGTGATACCGCCTTGTGAATATCACGAATATTCCCTGTCCAACATTTAGGTGTGTATGGTGCATGACAACACAAACAAACACCTCTCTCCCATTGACCGTCGAAAAAGAAACCATCCTGAGCCAAGCAAATGAAGCTTACGCTCGACTCAGAAGGGAATAGTTCGTAGGATTTCAATATATAGCCCACTCAATATTCATTTCGTAACGATCGATCATGGATAAAAAATATGTATTTCCACACTCTGCTTAGAGTAGTTTTAATAAGGCGTATAATAAAAATCCTCTCTTGTTCATTTAATGGTCTTGGTGAGTGACAAAAAGCAAACGCTCAGCTAACTCACCTATTCCATGACCTATCTACTTTGCATAAAATATAATATTAATACACAGTTTACATAATTGTAACAAGTTAAGTTAAGCCAAAACATAACCATACTTAATGTATAATATTTCAAGGGAAGTCAATTTTCCATTCTGTGTTATCCGGGTGGTTGTAAACAGGATGTTGCTATGCATTTTCATCACTCGGTAGAATATCGCCAATACATTAACACAAGTTTGTATTGGTTTAATAAAGGAAGTTTTACTAAATCTACGACTTAATCTACAACGTCTAATGCTCAAGAGTATGTTCCATATGGCATCTCGTATTGGTGGAGCAAATCGCGAATTTGATTTGTAGAAACTAGCATCTTTTTTTGTAGAAATATTTTCGCTTTTATATTTTAAACTATAATGGCCAAATTTTAATGCGTTTGTCGAAAGGTCCGACATTCAAACGCAAAGGGAAACCAGATCTGATTTCATTTCACTATAATACTTAATGTGTTAGATATTTCCGAAATTTAAATCTGCATTGGCATTCTTGAATGTTTATCAACAACGATCACGCACTTCCATTCCTCCATAGTAACTACGATATAACAATACAAAGACAATGTCAATGTATCATTCATGAAAGACAGATGTGGGTTTTGTTACATTTAATGCTGCAACGGCTATCCAAATTACAAGAAGAAATCGGATTCATGTGATCATTTGATTGTACGGTACCGAGTTTTCCAATTTTGGTTCGGTTCGGATCCGACTTTATTTTTTTATCTTAGTTGTTTGTTTTCTGGTAGTTTTCTTAAGCGTTGTACATATGTGTGGGTCATGTGTTGACTGCTTCTATATTATGCGATGGTATGATAAATTTAATCAATAAATTATTAACATCAAGTTAAACAAATCAACTGGTATACGATCATGCTTGACAAATTAATAATGTAAAAAGTTAAAATTCCAATTTTTATTTGAGACTTGTCAATTCACATACGGCCAAGAAAAACTTTACTCTGTATTTTCCGCATAAGCGCCGGTATTAGAAATTAGCAGATCTTACCTCAGATTCCAAAACAAACGCGGTCTGATTCATACAGGCAAAGCAGGATACAACGTGTGGGCTATTCTGCGGCACCAACTGCTCTGATGATAATGTTTGGAAGAATTCAGTGACAATGTACTGTAAACTGCACGTACTTATAAAAGTAGCATATCAAGAACGTGACGTGGGTTCCGGTCTTGACCGGAAGTTCCGGGAGAAGATTTTTATAACAAAGGATCTGTGGTTAGTAGGTCGAGCCTCGGAGGCCAAGGGATCGGCGCGGGAGAGGGAGAGGCTTGAGCGGGAAATGAGGAGAGACGATTAATTGCGCACATCGAGTGCGCATGATCAGACTCTTGATTTGTCGTTGAAGGTACACCCGCGAAAAGAGACAAAAGACCGATTACAAACTCTCATTGAACACGCCAAACACGATTCATATTCAAAAAGAAACCGGACATCGGCGCTAAATGACAATCAGAAGTCTAGTGTTGAGCTGCCGGATGTTCGGCCCTCGCCCACACAGGCTATGGCTGCGGGCATACCCCCTAATATTCTTCGTCCATTCATGGCTGGTAGGGCGCCATGGTTACAACATGCGCAGTTCCTCGGCTCCCTGCGCTCGGTATGATGCAATACGGACAGATGATGGCCGCATACGCACAGGCGACAAATCAGAAGACGCCAACAAATTCAGCGCAGTGAAATCAAATGAGAACCACTACTCGAAACCGGATCCGACTGCGGCGACGGTACTCTTTACTCCTCCTAGAGTTGAAGTGAATCACGCACCGTCAGTGTCGCCCAGACGTGAGCAGCGGAACTCACCACTTTCGGACATGCGTACCAGTAGCTTGTTCCCCGTCGAATTTCCTCATTTCTTACAAAATAGCGTCCCTCCAGGTCCATTTCCAGCGCCTGTTGACAACCCTTTTCAATCTCTTCCCGGCATGCCACCCGTCACCATGATGTTCCCCTTTCCAGTGATACTTTCGCTCCCTGTGCCGATCCCTATACCGATACCAATGACCGTCAGACAACTGGCCACAGCGTTTGGGCATAAACTACCAGAGGAACCTTAAACCATTTCTATTAAAACCGAGGAGGACTTAATCGCCGGTACAAAGTCCCCTTTCTGCCCTCAGAATTTAAGTCCTCACTCTAGTATATCGTCAGTCAGCGATATCAGTCCAAGGGAAAGATACCAGGTGCTTTCCGGAAGTCGAAGCTCTTGTCCGGATATGACGTACGTACGGCGTCATACGCGGGAAACACGCACCGAGCACAACTTCCTGAAGCGCTCACTTACACACGAGTCGCTCGACTTATCTGTGAAGTAGTCAAAGGTTCCGAAGTACGACTATTCTTCATTCACGTCCGACGAGGACGGTGTAATCGATCTGTCCCCTTACCGCGATAACCGCCACAAATCAGACGACACGGGTTTCGAACCTGGTGCAGAGAACGGAGCCTCGACCGACGACCGAAGCCGGTCACCAGTCAGTAAAGAGGAAGGAGAGGTCTCGTAGGTCCCGAAAGTTACCCATATAGACGAGACGCCACTGAACGCACCACTTCCGCTTCCGCCGACGGAGCATCCATACTCCTCCCGGCGTGGTTTGGTACTCATTGCTCCCGCCGTGCCGAAGCAATCGAGGGGACACCTTCGCCTGAGAGACGTGTGTACGTCCGAAATGTACCACGTGACATTATAGAGGCCGCACATCGGCGCTGTAGCGATAGAACGAGGATACGATCAAAATGAACTTGTAAAACTCGCAATATTTTCTTTTGGTGTACAAACATGAAACTTCCGGTATGGGTCATTACTATTAAGGAATGAAATATGTTCACAAATGAATGATATTTATTATAGTTATTTAAAATAAGATAAAATGTACAATGCTGGTATAAAATGTGCTATTACAAACAAACGGACACAAAGTGTACCAGGTTAACTATACGTATACAAGCATAGTAAATGCAAATGCAAATGCATGTGTTTATAGTCTGATTACTATATACATATTCAACCGACTTTGACAATTTGCACCCCGATCACTGGGATATAAGTCGTCCGTTTACATTCGGCGCAGTTTGCAGCCACGGAACATTGGCTTTTATCCCTCACAGGTACCCATTAATACACCTGGGTAGAGAGGAGCAGATGTGGGATAAATTTCTTGCTCAAGGAAATTCCAGTGGTCAGGGCGGGATTCGAACCCGGGACCTCTCGATCCCTACGCCAGCGTCCTACCATTAGACCACCGCTCCCACGATGTTATTGCTAGAGTTGTGGCTGCTTATGAAGGGACGCAACTACCGGTTGACAGTAGCATTGAGAACTACTTAATGTCCCCTGAAGACATATTGCATAAATGTCATTCTTGTATTTGCATGCATTTCGTGCATATTATTAACTTAGTGTGTACAGTTATGTTATGATAATTATTTATGTGTTAATAAAAGTAATATTATTTTAAAGAAATGTTTTATCTAAATTATCTTTGAAATAATCACGATGTTGTTACTGTAAAACGTTATATGGTAACAAATATATCGCCACGCATTTATAAACGAAACAAACACTGCTATTTCAGTTAGTTTGCTGATAAGAATCAGTACTTTACACATGTTTGAGCAAAATCCGTCGAAGGCGTCGTGAGTAGGAATCAAACTTACCAAACTCGTAAGATTTAGTTATTATAACATTGGTTTATATCATCATCATCATCATCATCATCATCATCATCATCATCATCATCATCATCATCATCATCATCATCATCATCATCATCATCATCATCATAATCATCATCATCATCATCATCATCATCATCATCATCATCATCATCATCATCATCATCATCATCATCATCATCATCATCATCATCATCATCATCATCATCATCATCCTCCTCATC
>VMBQ01004487.1:159691-271003 GCA_007657795.1 Dreissena rostriformis
TACAATGCAAATCAAAATGACAATTGAGGGAAATGAGGCTTAATTAAACGTATAATATAATGACAACACAACAGTAACAACAACTTATCGACTTTTATCGTGTAATGTTGTCAGTTTAAAGCTCGGAAAAACAATGCTCAATGTGATATATGCAATAAATTGATCATTGTTCAATATAGAAGAAAATGAAGCAATATGTTTAATTCATATAATACATTTAACATTAATGCACAATATAAATTACAATAATACTTGCGATCATGGTGAATCAGCTACTCAGTTACAAAATAGCGTCACGTGGTATAATGTAGTTCGATATCGCCATCCGCGAATTTCTCAAAACAATAATTTTAAACAATTACCGACTATTTAAATAGATAATCTTTCCACTTACATCAGTGTTTGAAACGCTTATGAAAAATAATTACCCAAGCCTTTCAAAATCTAAGCATGGACAGATCTGTATCGAACTATTTTTTTCACAAATGAAAATAGACGCTACCCTATTCGTCTGCGTCAAGAATTTGTCGTAAAAATTGTGGTAAGCGTTAGATGCAGACGTGCACAACAGATTGAGTTCTGAATACAGATTTCTGAACTCCTCACAGCAGTTACTTCCCTTGCTTCGCCCGGTCAGTAACTTCTAGTATAAGGGAGACCACTGCGTAGGAGATGGAGATTTATAGTGCAGAAAGAATTGTTTTACGAACGTAATTTGTTTTAGGTTATAAGAAGATTTTTTGACATAAAACGGTCTTAGAAAAATTCACTAAAAACGGTTTTAGCAATATTCTTGGAAGAAAACGTTAGAAAAATGTTTCCAAATAAAAAATTGTAGAATTACCATATACTATATTAAATAGAAATTTCGTCTGATTTTTGATCAGGTAAGGCTTCATAATGGTCAACCGGTTCATGTGGATTTTCGAAATGTAGCTTAAACCTGAAGCATAGGTGCGTTGCACCTATGCTAAAAATGGCAGATATAACGCAAACACTCGTGGACATTAATACATAGAGGATATTTGTTCATGTCAGTGTAAGATCGTTTGCTATTTCACGAGTGATCATAGAAAATATATTTTCACGAGTGGCGCAGAGTGAAATAACAAACGATCTTACACTGACATGAACAAATGTTCTGTTTCTTTTATGCCCCTGTTTCAAGAAAATAATTAATTATAATTTCCCTTTCGCTGAAAAGTGACCCTCTCTACCGTGGCGTGCCTCAATGCATTGAAATGACGTCATTTTTGACGTCATTTTGTTGACGAAATGAAGTAATTTTTCCAGGGAAATTCTTCAGTTAAACTCTTTAACAATGTAAATAAACGGTAAAAAAACCCATAAATTTAAAAGAAAATATGTTGGATTCGGTGGATAATCGATTATTTTGCTCGTGATCATAGAAAAAAAAATAAACAAGGATATAAACAAGGGAAGTACATCTTGATATGATAATCTAAAAATAGAAAAAGAAATTCCGAAAATTTGTTCTTTTCACCGTTGAAAAGAACAATTTTGTCCTTTTCACTGCTGTTATTTCACTACAGAAATGTCATATTTTATCATTAGGTATAAAAGAAAGAATGTTGTTATCTCAACAAGATTCAAGCTTTAAACGAATGATTGTGGCTATAATAAATTACACCACAAACGAGTTTTTTTTTTCTTAAGTCGATAGAAAAAAAAAATATGTGTAGGGAAATTATTTGATATGGGAAAAAATATGACACGCTCAAAGAAAAGGTCACACTGTTGGAAAAGCAAGTTGAACAAAACCATGAACAGGATAAACACAATACTATTAAGATTCAAGAACATTTCGGTAGTTACTCTGGATAACTCCATATTATAGAAAAATATTGTCGACGAATTAAGGTCCTTATTATTCAAAATACCAGAAGAGTGAAAAATAATCACAAACTGGTTAAACTTTAAATAAAACGAGACTACAACACAGAAAGTAGTTGCACATTTAAACCAGAAAATAGAAGGGCTAAATCTTTACGCCGACGACATTGATATCTCGCACAGACTGGGCAAGGTCAAGGACGGGTTTACACGGTCTACCTAGTCAAATATGTGGCGCGACAGACACGGAATATCGTATTGGCCAATAAAAAGCAGTTTTAAAGGTTTACATTAATGTCAATCTAAAAATATCAAAAAGTACTGATAACAATAAAAACGACATTGTCTGAAAATGAAGCTGTTTGGTCCAGGGACGGAACAATATTTTACGAATTATCGACCGGTATAGTCAGGCCGATTGCCTGAAGAAGAGTTTAAGCATTCGATGGGAGCAGACATTCGGAAGCTGATTAACAGATTTGTTGCATAAAATAGATACAGATTTTCTTTCATTGAACACTATCTCAAGAACGCTTACAATACCTCGTGTTTTCAAGCCTTAACGACGCAGTGTTGTCTTAACTCTTGTATATAGATCATTGCACGCCAAACAATGTTGATTTTGCATATCCTCAGTGTGTTTGATACGACGGTGTGTACGAGTATTTGTATTTTATTCAAACAAATAACAATATAACAATGTTGATTGTTCAAATCCAGAAATTTTAATCAACATATATGATTTGATAAATTAACCTTCATTTATTAACACGGTTTAAGTAATTTATTAAATTATAATGCATTAGACAAACATAATTTATACACGCGATATACACAATGCTTCTTCGTAAATAGCACGTAAACTTTTAACAACATTTATACAAAAAAATATGTAAACGAGATATGTTTTTAACTTTAACAAAATACAAAAAAAACTATTGTGTATCGAAAAACATATCACGTTTTATTCCGCCGGTAGGGTTGCATATAGCAGTCGGACTGTCCGTCTGTATGTCTGTCAGTCCGTCCGTCTGTCTGTCCGGCATTCCGTTTTCCGTGACTTTTTACGCAACGCTTTCAGATAGAGAGTTGAGTTTTGGTATGCCAGTCGACCTGCATGACATGCAGATGCAGTTTGAGTTTCGTTCCGATCCATTGATTTTTGACGAAGTTATGAGCCTTGGACATAGAAATGTTCTCTATAATAACTGTTTTTCGGAGGTTTTTTGATATATGCGTCTACCTACTTGACCTACAGATGAAGTGTGAGTTTCGTTCCGGTTCGTTGATGTTTGGCAAAGTACTGGGCCTATGACTTAGACATTTTCATGCAACGCTTTCAGATATTAAGCTGATAGTTTGTATATGTGTCTACCAATACGACTTACATATGAGGTGTGAGTTTCGTTCCGGCCCAT
Source organism: Dreissena rostriformis (assembly GCA_007657795.1). Classification (NCBI taxonomy): domain Eukaryota; kingdom Metazoa; phylum Mollusca; class Bivalvia; order Myida; family Dreissenidae; genus Dreissena; species Dreissena rostriformis. Next base: position 162,964 of record VMBQ01004487.1, read on the forward strand.
TGATGTTTTGGCAAAGTTATATTGGTGTTGTGTGGCGTCAAAGTGCAGTATGAGGCATTGTTTTACACAAACACGACTCTTATTTGCAATTGACTAGTCATACATCTTTATACCATATGTAACTAATAAATGTAATGTGTTTTAAGCGTGTATGTCTCTTTTCTTTGTGCATTTAGCTATTTATTAAATTAGAACGCACACATTAGAAAATATACTTAATGAACGTGATTTACCAAAAATGTGTGCCTTTTTAACAGTACCCCTTTTTATTATTTATATACACATTATAATGTATATGCTATTTTTATACTACTGATTAAGAAGTCCTTTTAACAATATAGCTACACATGTTCAAACATTGAACAGGCATAAAGCTTTATAACACATAACATTACCAGTTGTATTGTATAAGCGGTCTCTTTGATTTATTTCGACGGTATAAGTATCATTTATCGAAGCAGATTAAAGTACATACATTAAAAGTTGCATTGTATAATAAGCGATACTTTTTACTTTGGTATCTTCACTACGGTATATGAATCATTGATCGAAACAGACCCAAGTGCATATATTTAAGCCCCTAAAACTCAAAATCAACGAATAATTCGTAAACTATTTCATCAAATAAAGTTAACCCATAGAAGATCAGTGCTCCTTATAGCCAAAACTTCAACGCTTCATGTGGTCTGGAAACATAGAATTAACAAGATACAAAATGCTCTTTTTTATTCGTTGTGGTACACTATATTCAACACGTGTTCATGTACCAATTTAGTTTTCGTGTGTCGTATGAATAGATATCGTTGACGGCAATTAAAATGGAATATATTATACCACACAAAATAAAAAAAAGAGCATTTTGTATCTGGTTTAATCAATGTTACCAGACCACATCTAGCGTTGAAATGTTAGCTATTGCTATAAGGAACACTGATTTTGTATGCTTTTACTTTTTTTTTACGAAATATTTCACGAAATATTCCTTGATTTTGAGTGTTAATGGGGCTTTAATAGTTGCATTGTATACTACGCGGTACCTTTCAATTTGGTATCTTTACTACGGTATATGTATCATTGATCGAAACAGACCCACGTGCTTGAAACATGTACAAGTTTTTGTCTTTGCTGATGCATTGTTAAATACATAATTAAATACATGTTATTATCTATGAAAACGATTATTATACTAATAATTTTCATGTTCTTAACGCGATTTAATTTCTTTGTTGTTGACGATGGTATATGTAGTATTGATTAAAATGGACCAACACAGTTACAACACGTATTGGTATTTGTTTTTGTAAATGTGTTGTAAAACAAATTAGTCAATATATGTTTATTGTAGGGATACTATATTACTATAAGAAAAACATTTTAAAACTAACTCGCGTACATACCATGGACTTTTTTATTTGAAAGTGAGGTTATTGTATTTATTCCCACACAATATACAAAGTTCTAGCGTTAACATAATTTATTTAACAAGATATGCCAACAGCTAAAATGAAAAGCAGATTTATGCCCTATACATGTGTAATACATCTTTTTCGGCAGGAATAAAAAAACGGCTCAACCAGCCTCGCCGTTTTTTTTAACTATAGAGAAGAAAGTCAACGACTACTTCGAAATGTTTATTTGAAATAAATTATTAAGAGACAGTTTATCGGGAAAAAATCAGTTATTTTACTCAAAATACAAAGTGTATTATAGTCATAGTTTCTTCTGTAAAGGCTTCACTCGTTGACTGCTCTTATTTTCCTGGCCTGTATTTACAACGCCCTTTATACCCCAGCCCTACATGTCTGAAAATAAACAGTTTAAATAATTAGAACTGTGACAGACGAAGGTAACTTCAACTAGATAATGAAGGACCGTTATGAGTGGCAAAAGACCTAAACTAACAAAGCATTTCAAATGCAACACGCATTAAACAAAGAGCACGTAAAGAACATGAAACTAAGCAATCGTGTTCAGGAGGTTGAAATGGAAGTTAAGTTAATCGGTTAAAGCGGTAAATCTGTAAATGGAGGGTAATCAATTAATGAGGCACATCGGTTGCTGAAATAAAGCTTTTAATAGAGTAAATGAGTTTATTTTGTAAATCTTGAAATGGGGGCAAATTGGTTAATTTGGTGAATCGGTCGATGAGATTGATTGTTTCATGGGGCAAATCGATCAATGGAGGAAACATTTGTAGATGGGATAAATAGACAGAATCGGTAGATGGCTTTTATCGAATAATAGACGGTTAAAAAGGTAAATCTATTAATGACATTTTAATGACGGATATCGGTGTATGAAATCAAATGACAATAAACGAAATTTACATAATAGTGTTGTTGGTCATCACACTGATTTACTCACCAATGACAAAAGCATAACTTATTTATATAACGTTTCCTTTCCTGACAGCTCTGCGCCACACAAACTTATCACATTATAACAATATTTACGTTGTTTATGATTCGCAGATGTATATATTATTGACTTATTAAACACTCACGCGCATCGGAGTTGGCACATGTTGTCATATGTTTTCCCATCTACACCACACACCGGGTCATACTTCTCCTTCGTACAATTGCACCGGTAATGATTGCCGGTTACACCTGTATTAATATTATAAAAAATCCCGAAAATAATATCAGGCTATAAATTCCTACCAGCACCTCCAGTCTTTGTTTAAGGCAATATATATACACGCAAGACAATATTGAAAATACAATTGGTTCAAACTGGTGTGACTGAATTTATAAAGGGACGCATATTTTGCCATCGCCAACTAAAGATATACGTGTCTATATGTTGTTGTCTGTGTATCAGTCATATGTAATACTTGACCACATGAAGACAGCTAATTACAGAACAAATAATATTAGTACTTTTTACGACCTTTGTAGATACGATTTCTAAACGATTCTCAATAAATAGTTGTAACCAGTAGCGCAGCGCATTAAAAATAACTATTTTTCTTGTGTAATACACTCAATAGTTAACTTTATATTGGTTATTGGGTATAACAGTTGTTGTTTTTTCTATAAATCAAGACAACATATCATCCCGCTCGTTAATATAAAGAGAACGTAACAGCATCCACGCTAATGCACTTAAAAGTAAACACGTACCTGGTGTAAACAGAAACACCAGCATGGTGACTACAAACAGCATCCGCATCCTAAAATAACAAAATCTTGTTTAATATTTCTCTTTGTTTCAAAGTTTTCTATTTTTGCCACAAACAGTGTCCGCACCAAACAGTAAACAATCATTTACTTTTGATAACATAGTGTCCTTTTTTGAAAACCATCTACAGTTTGTCATATATATCAGGTTTTATAATTCCAAACATATAGAAACAATTTTGTTTTCATACAATTTATATATAAGGAGATTTCTACTTTGTTGCTATACAATACCATGTTTACCATGTTTTGTCACCTAAGACAGAACATGGTAAACTTTTTATTTTATGATGTGGTATAATAAAACATGCAAACATATCAAATCCATCATTACTTATATTTAAGTTCAAAGATAAAAATATTAAAACAAAATACATGTAGTGGAAATCAATAAAATAATCACACCTTTCTCAAACAATGTGAACAAAATGCATTTAGATTACGCAAATATAAACATTCATCGAAGCATGTTTAGAAAAAACACTTACATTATCGCAATAATAGTATCTTTGCAACAATTCCTATGAACTGCAAACAACAAATCGCGCTGTTTAAATACTGGACGGTGAACCGGATAAAGGCTTTATTAAACTGCCCCCATGAACTATTTTTAGATAACGTTCGCGAGTTGAAACAAAAATCAACCAGGATGCGCAAACGCCTAGATTTTAATGTTTTAAATGCTAATTATGTAATAAAGAAATAAAACGTTTGTATTCATTTGAGACATCTCGATGTGAATAAAACAGCGCGTAGCAACACGCATCACCTGTAGTGAGTATAGCGTGTCAATATTCACACCAAGAGTTTGAATACTATAAGTACATATCTAAATACGTCCTCATTCGCGGATAGAATTCATGAGATTAATGACGCCATAGTATTTTTCTGTGGGCTATTTAGATTAAACAGTGAACCTTCTAACATTCATTCCAGTATACAATTTATTCAACTGATAGATATCGTTAATTGCCAATTTTGTCAACTGACTTTGGCAGTCGAAGACATTCGTTAAAAGTGTTATCCCAATATATGCTTATATAAGGCAAAGGGGATATTTGTTAATGTCAGTGTAAGATCGTTTGTTATTACACGAGTGATCATCGAAAATATATTTTTACGAGTTTCGCAGCCACGAGTGAAAATATTATTTTTCTATGATCACGGGTAAAATAACAAACGATCTTACACTGACATGAACACATTGTCTGTTTCTTTTATTCACCTGTTTCAAGAAAATAATTAATACTAATTTCCCTTTCGCTGCAAAACGACCCTCTCTCTTGTTGACAAAATGACGTCATTTTGTTGACGAAATGACGTCATTATTCAAGGGAAATTATTCAGTTAAACTCTTTTACAATGTAAATAAACGTGAAAAAAAAGCATAAAATTAAAAGAAAATTTGTTGGATTTGGTGGAATATCGATTTTATTTCACTCGTGATCATATAAAAAATATAAACAAAGATATAAACAACAGAAGAACCTCTTGATGTGATAATCTAAAAAAAGGAATTTCCAAAATGTGTTCTTTTCACCGGTGAAATGAACAATTTTGTTCTTTACACTGCTGTCATTTCACGTCAGAAATGTCATATTTTATCATTAGGTATAAAAGAAAATGCTAACTTTCTCAGTAATGGCTTAATGGCATGTTTCTTAACGATTTGAAACACTAGGTTCAGCTCACAAACACAAAGATAAAATTTAATATTTATCCAGACATTACATCTATAGGATGCTATGTAACTAACAATGCTGTGCGACTGTGTCTCAAAATATGATGCGGAATCAGCGTATTAACAAATAAAGCCAAAACGATTTCTAACATTCTTTTAATCTTAGTGGTGATTCTTTGTATTTGTATGAAGTAAAATACTCCTTTTCAAATAGAGCAAAGAATATCCCTGAGCGTCAACAGTCTTGAGGTCAATACATATCTGCAAGTGAGTGTCATATTCATTCTGGTAATATAACATTTTATTTTGGTTTGTCTGCGTGACATGTTTTAAAAGTAATTTTGTAGTTTAAATTTATCTTACAAACCAATATCATGCATCAGTTTAAATAACTGAATACATTTACTTGCAACTTCCAATAAAAACGGTTTATCTCTAACGTGGTGGCACTCTGTTAACTCTTTCACTGCTTTGATATCTATTAAGTTGCCCCAAAACAACAATTTAGCATTGAAAGAAATCGGTCTTGCACGCAACATCGGTAAAGTACATTGTTTATGAAGGTCCGTGTTATAAATTGGATTCGTCACACGTGTGTCAGTATGTTCCAACTTGAATTTAATGAATAGCAACCCGTATTGGTTGTTAAGACATGCAGCTAATCTGCATGACGAAAAACATTTTGTACCATGCGGATCTAGACACAAGTTACAGAGCACACGGATGCATGCTTTAATCTAACTGCAACTTGTTCACGTTTTTGCTTCTTAATGTGTAATTTAGACGGAGATTCGTTTTGTAAGTTAGATGAATCACATGTGTACTTTATGAGGAAATTATATTTGTACCAGGCCGATCCAGACACGAATTACAGCGCACACGGATGCATGCCATAATATAACTGTAATTTATTAACGTTTTTGCTTGTAAATGTGCATTTTAGTTTTTTAATCATTTGCGTTTACTATAACCCCCCTGATAATAAGACAGAAGCAACTTACAACATGTAAACTGCCTAATGGTGTCGCAAACTGCTCTTTGACAGCCAGGTTAAACGCTACACTGTCAATTTGATTAAAATAAAGTATTTACATATGTTAATATGTACTGTTGCAAGTGTAGAGGTTTTTAGAGGGTTGGAGTCTATGGAAGTCGTACGAAGAAGTTGCGAAAGCCTAATCGAGAGCATTGGTAAACGAAGGGTTACATAGAACGTGCTTGAAGTTATTGAAAAGAAGAAGCTACGTATAAGCACAGGTCCTCTTTTTGTTGCGTATATAATTGTGACGCTTGATTACTTAAAGTTTAGAATCATGAGGCAGGCTGCCTAAGGAACATTTATTATCCATTTTTTTTTTGTAATTGGCCGTCCAAGGGCTTCGAAAAGCACACCGAAATTAGGAGGTCGCGCACAAAGAGCTCTCTGGCGGCCTCAGGAAGTCGGCGTTGCGCTACAGAACCATTCTCCTCTTGTTCGAATGACCATATCATTTATTTTATTTTCACACTTTTGCCCGGCGATCTATCCGAATCCAACGTTGTAGTCATTTTCATTTAACACCTCAGTTCAAATGAAAATAAAGTTCTGATTGTTTACAGGATTTGCGAGGAAATTCTCTTTCTTTAAAGTGAAGGGAGTTACGCGTGTAAAATATACATGTCTTCCAGTTACACCATGTTTACGTCGTAGATGTGCAATGTCTGCAGTACTTGGACCTGATTGGTACCCATAAAAACTATCGTAGTTCTTGGATAGTTCCCAGATGTATACTTGATGTACGATTCGTATATTTTTGAGAATGTCATTCCAAATTTCCAAGGTACACGGTGAAGAAGGGACCCGCCTTTAAGTACAAACATAGTCTCCTTTGGTTAAACAGTGTCAGAGCTGCAATCCCCAATAGGCCATATTGTATCAGATAATTGTGATTTCTTGCCTTTCCTTATAAGTCCTGATGTATCAAACAAAGAAGATGGAACACTGCACAGTTCATACGAAATACACAGGGGATATATTTTATAAACATAAAAGCTGCCTCAGAATGTCTCTTAAACAGCAATTGTGAGTCAACCTTTACAACGTCACTTTCAACTTGGCTGTGCTGAATAGAAGTAACAAACGTTTTTGCCTGCTGACTTCTTTTGAAACTAATATCAAGCACGTTTTGTCCTTTCATCGCATCTACGACTCTTGCACCAACAGTTTTGGCTAGATGTGCATTCACTGTAGATTCTGAGGTAACGCCTGTCTCAAATTAACAGTGATTTGTATGCATTTTAAATAAATAAATACACCAATATATTGAAAAACTTAATGCGTGGATTTATTTTACTTTTAAAATTAATCTTATAAAAAGATCCACACATCAAAGAAAGACACCATCATCCCAACCCGCTTCAGTCGGTATTGCTTTTGTAGCCTTTTTTTATTGTTTCATCACTGGGAAAAATGTTTATGCGCGTGCTTGTAATGCCGAAAGGGATTTACACCACTGATCATCTCTTAAACACAGAAGACTATGACAATCACGGCATTAGTAAAAAAATAAAATTAAGTAGAAGTCTTAACCAGACAAATGGCTTCATGCCTTAAATTTTCAGTCCAATGTTCATAAAAATGCCACTGAAAGGTTACATGGGCACGTACTATGTAAACATCTTTTAACAATTTCATATATTAACGAATGAGCTCCTGGAGGGGTAGAATGCGTGTTAAACAAACGGCACTTGTTATTTAATATGTTAGAAAATCGGTTATAAATTCTAAAACTGCCAGCACGTTAAAAGAATACTAAAATAACTTAATTGAAACCTCCACATGAATTGTAAAAATACATTTCCGAAAATGCACTTATACTTTTCAGTTCAGAACAGTAAACATTTCTCAAAATGTTTTCGTGGGCGTCGTGAGGGCTTTGGCCGATACCAACATCCAGATTTATATCGTAATTACATAAATGGTCCAAAAGGGTCCCGCCCTTTTGTGGCCATGTTTTTCCTCTGATCAGAACTATTTTAATAACTGAGAAAATGATCACATTATTATAATTGTTATGAAGTTATTTAAAAATCTACTAATTGAGTAAGAAAGAAAGTCGTTTTCATATATCATCTGATTAGTTTCAGTTGAACAGGTTATATATGAGATCATTAACACAAGGCGTCAATCGAATTCAAATGTTATGATTACCAATATAAAATGCAATGGAGGATTTCAAATGGTATTGTTATTATTTAATTTGTTTACTTCCCTTTAAAGCGGGACTGTACGATTTTGTCAAATATTTATGAATTTTTATAAAATGTATTAAAAATTAGTATACATATATTTCAATATAAATTAAACTAAAAGTTAAGAAGAACATGTGTCGAAAAATGCGTAATAAGCCAGATATTTAAATCTGAAAGCTTAAATGGCTGGAAGCCAAATAAGCCAGCATGTATATCATGTATGTACAATGTGAATCTAAATTTAGTTTTAGTGCAGATTCATTCATACGACACAAAGACACAATTTTGTTTCCTTACAAATACGAGTAAAAGTGTCGGCATCGGCTTTAACCAGCGCTAACTTGTCTTTGCTGCATTTTATGAAATTCGTCTTCAATGTATAATTTTTATTGCCTATTTTGTGTCATCGTAACATAATTTAATCAATAGATTAAAATTTAACACATGTAAAAATCGTACAGTCCCGCTTTAATTTAGGGTTTATTTCGATAAAATGGGAATTTAATGAAACAACGATGCACTCTTATCGAGTCAAAATGCCAATGCTTAAATTAAACAATAACTATTAGATCCTTTGCATTTGACGTTGATAGACATCTATCAAATAATACATAATACTATAGATAGTATAGTTTAAACGTAAATAAATATAAACACACTTATTTCCAAACAGCTCATTTTCAGTTTTGAAAAAGGAACTCACAATTATTACAAACGTACTACAACAGTTAACGACTTTTTATTTATTTTAAATGTACATGTATAACTATTATTAAAACATTGTGTATACGATTTCATATTGTTTTCATATATCTACCACTGTGTATTTCGACCCCAACATTCGATCTATATAATCCAGACGATTTAAGAAGCTTAAAACGTTGAATGTTGAATTAAAATATCGAAAAATGACACATACGTTCGGTTTTGATTGACACACAAATAATATATATATCGTCTTTCTATTTAATGAAGCGCCTTGGTGTACACACCAGGAATGTATCTATCAATATTGCTTAGATCCGGGTGCAAACACACGTACAATTAATGACCTTATTGCTCATCAAGAGCAATATGGTAATTTGTTGTCTAAAATAAAGTTTAATTTACTTTAATGTATACTTAAATTATGCTAGACTAGTGATCCTAGTTCATGTATTCAAGTAGCAGTATTTTCGACACAGAGACTCCTAAAATATTGCACAAATTGATATGAAATTATATTTCTCACGTTATCACCACGCGTCATCTTAAAATCAGGACCCAACTATATGCATGTTAGTCACGCGGTGGTCATGTTTATATATAAAATAATGATCTATTAATTAATCAGACAAGGTTTTGCCGCAAAACACGGACTGTCGGTCGCACTTAAATAACACTAGTTTAAATTGCATTTATCTTATTATTGTCACTTTATTTTTAAAATAATGACACATATGGTTATATTGTATGAATAAATGATTTTTGTTTATTTAGAAGTATTTTCTTTTTATAAATTATAAACATAAGATTACCACCATACATATGCAAATAGTGGTGGCAACTCTAAACAAAGCAACGCAAGCCTCGTTTTGGAATTATCGATCAATTATTGCGTCGCAATTATCGCTAAAATTGGTAATGTTAAACTCGTCTAGTCCATTTTTAACCATGGTTATGCAAAGCACAACTGCGTTATAAATGAATTGTCCTAAAGCATATGCATTATATAAAAAAAAACAGTTGCGTTAACAAACAACATATATTGGTTCCGGTTCAGGAGTTTCAATTTTTCTATTCATTTGTATTGGTTTTGTAACACTGGTGGTATTTATATAATAAAAAGGATTAATTATATTGTTCCACGAGTGCGGGTTCGTTATTGTTATTCAGAAAGATTTAAGACATATAAACCTTTTATAAGGTTGTTTTATACTATATTATCAAGTGCTACATATAAATATTCACTGTTACTCAATTCCAGATATGATGACAACCTGAAATTAACAATAACACAAATTATAGTTAAATAACATACATAATAATATGATGGTCATCTAGTGGCTTTTATACAAAGTTGCATAGAAAACAATAGAATGATCAATATAAAACATGCATATCAGCTTTTATAATACATTCATGACTTTAACAATATTTTAATATTCTTACCATTTATGGAATGGCTGTTTAACCCTCACACACTGGTCTTACTCACAGGATTCTCCGTGAAGATGTTAAGCTCTGCAAGTTAAATGCATGTGCTCATAAAGCATACAGAAATAGTGACTAAGATAGGAAAGAGCAATTCTGAGAAGTGCTGCCATTTTGCTAAGTCGCGGAAACACATTACAAATTAATATAAATGCACAATATATTGGATTATTACTTGTACAACACAAATCAATTATCCACAATCATTATAAAAACACTATTGCAACCAAGAGACTTGTACAAACCTCAAAGTAGAACTGCTCTTAAATTACATTTGAAAAACCATGTCCTTCCAACTCAACCCATGAAATCCTACTGCCTGAGCGGAAAAGAAACATGACCAACAGACTCAATGTACAGGAAAGAAAATAGGATAAAAACAACTATGCAAACAAGGGAGACAACTTTTAAATAGAATTTGTGACTGGTTACAGTTTCATATACTTAGACTTAAATATGTCAAGTATATAGCAGAGAAGAAGCGTACTCAATACTGATTATATACGCTCATATTTAAAACTGGACAATATTAAACAACTCGATGTTAACACTTTAATATACATTGCCCTTATTGTAAAGACAAAAGCCCATCGAGTACACATATCTTAATGAAAGGAACTCTTTTATGTTACAACGGGGACAGAACACTTGTATCTCAGATAAGAAAACGTTCTCTAAATTCCTAAAAATGCATTCATCGTACTCAACACGTTAACGTTCCCCCTTCTGAGTACGGTAACGACGGAACAAAGGTATAACCTTTGAAAGCTATAGGAATTCAAGATTACCTGAACTCGGTCGTTGTGCTATATATGAAAAACACCGGATTTACGATTCTTTTTACTATATTCTGTCAAAAATGATTTGAAGGTAAATTTAAGTTTATCGGTCATCATAGTTCGCAGAGGTCCTTACATGCGTTTACTCCTCCGTGTTACTCATGCATTAATCTATTGAATGGACGTGTACGGAAGTTAATTTGACATAAATAAGATATATTATCTGTATACACATAACAACAACACCACTTCCGAAAAAGAAGTTTTATTTATACACAACGACTATTTGAAATGAAATGAAATTTTCACCCAAATCAAGTCTCAACGATATATTGTCTCAATAGACATAAACGGTCAATATCCGAAAATCATTAACAACAGCAAACGAATTACATCAAAATTAATCAGAACAAACAAGAAACCAAGGACGTGCCTGATGGATACATATATATAATTTCCATTTGTATATAATTGAAAAAGGTCAAATGTTCTATGTACATGTGAGGTTGAATTTCACCAAAAATAATATATATAAACTATCCTTATAAACATAAGAATTTCATACTTAATAATATAGTATAGAATTGCCATATACTTCTCTCAATTGAATAACTGGTCGTTTTCTCCTCCGGAGAAATACGAAAGCCAACTGAATCAATATCGAGTCTCTGTTTTACCGTCGGTGTTATTATTGTTGATGTTATTGTTTTTATTGTAATGTCGTGGTGTGTTCCATTTTTTTTACGGTGAGCCTCATGAGCAATTCGTAAAATAAAAGAATCAGAACGAGATGTTACAAGCGAAACAACAGTCATGTTCCATTGTATGTACAGTAATCAAGCTTAAATCAAATGACGTTTAAATGTAGCAGCTTCCAATACTGATATATAGTTTCAATTATATGTTCCTGCGATACAAGTTCTAAAACTAAATAATCAGTGGTCAATTAAAGGCGTTCATGTACTAATGGGTAACTTTCGATCGATGTTTGAATGGTTTTCTCTGGTTACTAGAAAACATATGTTTACTAATGGATTTGCTATTGAACATAAGAGTCGGTCCGGGAATGTTGGAAAACAAAGGAATTGTTATCAAGTGTGTAGGTGTGAACATCCGGAATCAATACTTCTCTTGTAAACGACAGTACCGTATTAAACGGAAACCAAGCTTTCAACATGGTACAATGGTTTTTCCTCATGTAAACAGGCATTACTTAGAATCAAGGTTCATATTATTTACTCCGTATTTTTTGCCAACAAAACAACATAAGTACGAGATATGAGACGGGTAGGTTTATTTCAATCTCATGACGTTATTGTAAATGTAAATATGTCGTATAATATGGCTTAATAACAAAATAATAGCAGACATTATATTTTCAGTTAATATAGCAAACAATAAAACTCCAGATACTATATCAGGGGAAAAACTCGTATTCTTTAATAACAGAATATTTACTATAAATTTAAAACGATAAGTGTTTTAAGTTATAAATATTTAAAGAAATATGGTCTATCTGTCACAAATACATGTATACCATATTCAAGATATATAACTATCAAGTAAACGGTTTATCTACAAAAAGTGTCTATCAAATTATTCGTTAGAAAGATCGTAAATATGCTTCATCCACATAAAACAACAAACCTCTACTGCTTGCAGCCTTAGAATAGGTAATATGTACAACATAACAGATATGACCGGGGATACGACCTACCGCATCCATACAGCACAAATCAACCTCTTTTAGTTTTTAATAAAGCAAACGACAAAACCCCAGCAACTCTATCATTGTAGAAAGTCGACAACTTATTTGTATCTTGATACAAATAATTGAAACACGTTTTATAGTGTTCATATAGAACTAAAGGTTTTACAATACTTTCATTTTTAGATAAATGAACTATATACTATAACTACGGATAAATATATATGAATATGAATAGTCATGGATTTGAAGAATGCCTAGTTGTATATCACGAGAATAATTGTCCATTGATGTTGAAATATGATCATGCTTTCAAAATACAGCAAGCATAGTGAAGGATAAATTAACATCTATGTTATGACCTATATTTAAAAAGAGAGTTCCTCGCAATAATTCATAAATGACAACAACACTAATAGTACCAATATTGTAATGCATAAGATAGCAAACAAATTGAATAACAATAAAAAACTAAAGAATAAGAATCGCTGCGAACATGATGTATTATATTGATGCAATTGCTAAACATTTTACTATCGTAAGAAAGTGGTGTTCACTTTTTGAAAATCTGTGTTTAAATGCCTCGCTTATGTATTTACTTAATAGCTGTTTCGCTATGGTATTATAAGAAAAGAGGAGAAGCAACAATGTGAACATGCTTGGTAAGTGTCTTTAGTACCGCTTCGTGTATTTATTTAAGTGGGATAATTAACGAGTAGATCAAGAGAATGAAATTCGCCCTCAACGTATGGGTTATAACATATTTTAGAGAGTCTTTGGTTACTTGCAACCTGTTGGCTTTTTTATTTGCCTTTGTAAGTTTTACAAATATGTGAAGCGATACGTAGTATAGAAATGTCAGTTTTAAGATTTCTGAAATAATGTCAATTAAATATGGCTCCAAGACATTTTTTATATTTTCTTTGATATTTCTATCCAACGTTAGAAAACCATTATACAATTTTCTAGAGACGCTCCCCATAAGTGTAGATATTGGCTTGTCGAACGTTGGTTGAAAACCAAGCTAAAATCATTTACATTTCTATTGTGCAAGTAAAGCCAGACCTCTAACACATGTTTTCCACATGCTGCTTAATGTTTGAAAACTGGTTTTGTTTTCCGTTTTAAACATATATCAGGGACAAGTTTACAGTTAAAATGCTTATATTTTCAGATCTACATACTTTCATACACAATTAACAGCTTTAACTATGAACAATAAAGAAATAATTTTGCTCATTGTGTTCATGAATCCATATATAAATTGAATGATCGTTTAAAATCACTCCGTTGATACTTATGCGCCCACCTTAAGTGGTTCCACAGATAAAATTATATAATAAACATACATGAATTAAAAGCTAGCCTCATTATTTACTTAATAGTGTTCAACTTGATTGTTCATGTTTATATTGATCACAAATGGTAGTTGCTATCATCGACACGTGTTGCAAAACCTGAGCAACTTGAGACTGGATTTCATTAACTTTATCTTCCATCATTACCTGGTTTTGTCTGATCACGTGCAAAGAGCATGCGGTCTCGTTATGAGATTTCCCAACCTCAACAATCGTCACCGAGTTGTCAAGGAGACGTCGCTGAGCGGAACGAATCTCACGAATATTCGAAACCGCCTGTAACAGCTTCCTTTGGTGCGTTATCTCTTTAGATTTGTCCACTTTAATCTGTTTGTGTTTATACACAAACCACCCCGCTCGCATGACGTCGGCCGCGTTCTGTTTTAATTGTTTATTTAAATCTGCGTCAATAACAAAGTCATGCACGTATTTTTCGGATCGGGAGAGTTCGAGCCTTCGGGAAAGAACCGCAACTACAAGGGCGGTGCATCCCGCTCCCATCATGCCACTCAACACGGCAATGCCCCGTCCACAATATGTCGAAGGCACAATGTCACCGTACCCAATGGAGAGAAACGAGACCGCGACGAGCCACATACAGTTGAGGAAGCGTGCGTGAACGTCGTCCTTTCCACCGTCTTCTCCGTACATTTCGCAAAGACGAAGCATCCAACTAGACGTCAGAAACGTCCCGGACATGATAACGGATAATACATATTCCGGGTAAAGTGTCATAAGGGATTTGAAGATGAAACTGAAGTTAAAGTGTATTCTGTTCAGGGCGCCTAGTCCTTGGCAGGATGCATCTTGGTAAAGCCGACTGTGAAGCATGATGGCCCTACAGATGAGGTAGCAACGTAGAAACATCGGAAGCGACAAAAGAACGTCAAGAGGTATAATCATTTTCCTGGCGATCTGGCCGTCTGCAACCGTCGCTGACCAGGACACAGTAAAATCGCCCGGGATGGGATGTATACCGCATATGATGAATTCTAGAGCGATCTTGACTACCCTCCTAGCCGACATAGCTAACCGTAAATCCTCCACACCGTTATCGACGGCAAAGAGCTGGATATCGAGGTAGTGGTAGATGGTGAGGAAAATGAGCAGAGCCACTGTGAAGGCGGTGATGCATGTTTTCATGAGGAAAGACAAGAGAGACGACCGGTCTATCAAGAACGCTGTGTGGAGCTCGGTTTCGATGATCATTATCCCAACCCCAGCTAAGACTAGACACAACGAGACGTCACAGTAAAGCTTCCGGCGATAAAAAAGCTCCTTCCGCGTGGCGAGCATGTTGCCAACAGTCTCGAAATGGTATGGATGAGGCTTCCCATTCTTAGACGGCTTCTTGCAGGCTGCAGCAACAGCGCCATTACCGGTGGAACCGATGCTTGATACGCTGCCTCCATAAACCGAATAGAACTTATTACGTCCATTTATTCCAACTAGAGGGATATGTGGGTCTTCAATTAAAGTAGACATGACTAGTTTTTGAAATTTTAGTTAACTCCTCACATCTATATATCAAATACGGTTCTTCATTTAAAAGCTGCAGTTTTATTGTATTTTTATGTTGAAGCTGTTCTTATGAACAATGTCTTTTGTTTCAAATATCTGTAAATAAACGCCAAAAGAAACTTAAATTACTTTATTCGTATTATAAATTGATTAAATTCATAATCACGCGGTTAATGCTATCCACACAAACAATTAGCAAGTTCATTTTTTATTACAATAGTCGTGTTTCTCGATATTCCAATTACGCATAGCATATATTCTTTTAAATAATAGGTCTCTTAGAATGATATTAAATAAATACCGTTTGTGAATAGCTCTTTATGTCCTTTATTGTTCATTTAATATTGCTGTCACTTCCCGATTAAACTGCCTCACCGTAGAGCTTATTACTGAAAATCACTATAAACTTGCGAACAGCAATCCAGAGCCAGACATTATGTAAGGTAATCCAGTTGATCAATGTTTTCCAATAAGTGTCTGAAATTAAATGATACGGATAACATCGTGTGTGTTTTAATGTTATTACATGTATTATTGTTCTGAATTCACTTGTAATTAGTAGCGGTATTTGATAATTTAAGCGCTAACATAATTATCCGTTTGTTATTTTTAAAATGTATATTCTTTTCATGAAATTTCATCTGCACACTCCGAATACTGTTGTCGCTTTATATTCCCTTCTGCGAAATCCAACCAAAGCACTAGCTCATATGTCCGATATTAGTCAATAGTCGCTCTTGTTCTTCGTCACGGATTCCACCCTTTGTGACAGCGACGTTATTGTCCGATAGGGTTAAACTAATCCTTATTCACGTCAATATTGGCTCTCGATTTTGATTCATCCACTTGGACAGATGCGTGATTATTATTTATTGGCTCACTCTATATTGTTTCCAATAATATACCACTTAACCAACTTATTCCATGTCTCACAGTAAATATAGAATATATTCGCACTTATGGGAGTTGGTGATCACGACTAATGTTCCGTATATATTAAAGAATTCCTGCGAGTTTTATTGACAAATCCAATTCAATTCAACATTGTTATTATTCTTAAACATGAAATCACAGCGCGCAAAAGTGAAAAAACTAAAACGGAATGTCGTGCAAATAAGTGTTTGTACCTACATAATACGGTATCAGAGTAATGAGTTTATAGTCATAAACATTTCATCAATAACTCTAGTTGTGCTGATAAGGATGAACACGCGACAATAAAATATCTAAAACATGTTTTTCCGTGAATGCTATTTATATCTTGTTTCTTGTCAATTCTCGGGAATGTTGAGTTGAAAGTGAATAGCAACGTGATATGCAAGAAAACTGGTAATAGCGCCATATTTAGATCATCACTTACGAGTCAGTTACATTTTCTGAGTATTGATATGCTGCCATGGTTACACCCGCTCAAAAGCTATAATTGGCGATATTAATAACCTTTAAATGAAGGCGTGGTGGTTATATTGTTTGATTGTGTTCGGGACAAATGTTGTCTTTTTTTAACATATATTATTTGAGTGTTATTCTCTTTTAAAAGGGACTTTAAAAACGATAAAAAATGATCTCGTGCCTTGTATAAATGATAGAAATGGCGTATCACTCTGGTTATATTATTGCAAATGCAGTATTTTCAAACATAGATATGACTCCACAAAACATGCTATCTTAGTGTACTTGGTATAATTATTCGCATCCATCAATTTAATTGATCGTGTTTTTGTGTATGTGTTTAATTAATAGTCTGCGAATTCTTAGTTTCGGAAAATTATAGTTATTTTCCTACATCCGTAAGTTTTATAGGAACTTGAATTTATAATTGTCTATATTGAAAAATCTTAATTCTACAAATATTTATATTTGTATAATTGTTTCCTCATTGAGTAATACATGTATAAAGCATGTGTCGTTTCATATTCCACCATAATACAGATATCTACCACATTATATATTCTTACATATAATTGCTATTGAAAACCGTATTTTAAATCGATAAAATGAAATGGTATTGTACATACCTGATAGAAAAAAAAACACATAAATTATTGAGCACGTTAACGAAACAAGCATACAACAGACACAGTGCAACGATTTGTGTTGACCGCTTTAAATATTTGTGAAAAAGCCGCTGCAGATAAGTGTGATGAACATGTCACAATTATATCAGTTGTCATGTCTGTCACACATAAGTATAACAACATCACGCGCTGATTTCCTTTAACAGATATGAGTTACAACTTGATGGTATACAATGGAAAACGCTCCAATGTTTAAAATAATACACTTATATAGAACACTACAATAAACAGAATACAAGAGCTGTTGTCATGAGCAACACTTTTTTTATAATCTCACCCCTTTCTCTGTATACAGAAACCGGTAGATATCATAATGTAAACAGCCAAAGTAGAATATGCCAATTTGTACCCAAACTCTAGATGAAACGGAGTAAACATGTGGCTTTCACAAACTTTACCGGATAATTTTTAAAGAAACAAACACATCATGGACCGGATTGTTTTAAATAGAAAAACAGAGATTAACCACGTGTTTTTGTTTTGAAAGTGCATTCGTTAAATGTGTTCTAACGTGTAAAAAGCTGCAGCAGCGTTCTTTTGTTTCAAATTCTTTTGTTGGATTTTGAGACAGTAGTAACGTTTATTTAAATATCATTTTATTTAAGTTGTATTTTAATATAATGCAATTAATCTTTTTCACATGTCCAAGGCTATTATGTTCATAGGCCAATAAAACCAAACCCTATGGAAAAAGGGTGTTCTATACAAAATGTAAAGTGTTTCATACAGTTCTACAGAGAATATTTTAATTGTTCTATACTATAATGTCAATATATTGGTCACTTTGACATATTCTGTTTCAGAAAATTGATCCATGCCAAGAACGTTATGTATATGTATATATAAACGTTAACGCGTCAACCAGTCCCTTGCGGACCGAACTAGCCAATCGAAACGCATATATATGGATGTGTTATTTGTTTGCAATTTGTAGCCAGGAAGGTGAAAACGGAAGTCGCATTATTTCGCCTGTTAAAATAACTCTATTATATTTAAACCCACAGGTTAAGCCAACATCGCACAGTCGTTCATTTTGATTGCATGTGTGGGTTAGCTCTAAACAAACACTTTCTAAACAGTGGCAATCTATGTGTCAATTTTGCTTATAATTTTAAAACGTTTCAAGATAATATTAGATATTTGGTTATCGGCAAACTGTTTTCCTAGCACTTGCATAAATTGCCTTATCTTATACGCAGAACTTTCAGTGATATAAAATCCGAGCTAACTCCAACCGATACTAGTGATTTTTTTCAATACAATATCATACATACTCAAGAAATAATATCATTGGCGTGTGGATTATTGAGATCTATTGGAAACGCAAATAACAAGCTTTTATTCCCAACAAGGTTGTTATACATTTGACCTGCTCAAAATGGAAATAATTTTAATCTCAACAACAAAAATGCTGAGTTGCTATATCATGTTCTTGCTAAGAAACGCATAATTGGAAGACGTTAATATAACAGTTTTAAAACACTGAAAAGTGTTCTTATTTTACCCGTTAAACACGATTACAAACGAAAATGTCTTGTTTGTACATATAACCATCGTGCCTTTATCACATGAACCACTGTCAAAATGTAAACTTCTCTATGAATATTTGTTTTGTAAGTTTTTAATATGCACAACTGAGTAGTAACTGACTACAGACTTACTGACTGAATACTGACTTTCTAACTGACTGACTACGGACTGATTGAATAATTGATAAGGTTTTAACTGACTTAGTTACTGACTGACTAAGTGATTGACCAACTAATTTACTCACTCACTAACTGACTCACTGACTAATTGACTGTTTGACTTATTTAATGAATACCTAAATGACCGACCGACCGACCGACCAAACGACCGACCGATCGACGGGGCGTTATGTATGCGCTATTGAACTTTCTTACTAAAATGAGACATTTCATCGTAATCGTAGCTAACTGAATTAAACTAATAACTTACTACATACCTTCCTTAAAACTTAATGAGAACGCAGTTATCAACCATGTTGTGAAAAGCTACGCGGGTCTTTAAAAAATAATAATAAACAATGTAGCCCGTAACTATGTGATAAAGATGACTGTATTCAGCGAAACAAGCTTAACAACAAAATACTAGCTAGCAACCGATTCTAGAATGATAACAATATATTTGTGTATTATCGCTTTCATGAAAGTCAAGATGTGGGGCTAAAAAAACCTGTTATATCAATGCAATTATTTAAAAAATAAGTTTTGACATTAATTTAAATACAAGCATTTAAAACGGTTTTTATGCGCATGTATACTCTGTACATTACAGAGGGATTTGCAAACGAATCCACACACAAATTAAGGATGATATTTTAATAAATTGAAGGAAAAAGATATCTCGTATAATAAGATATATCGGTAAAAACTAATGAATATTCCTTCAATGTGACCATTTTAAATCATATATATCATACTCACTCTGGTCTAACTATTTTCTTAAAGCATCATGATTCAAAGATCAGATTCTCATTGCAAACAATCAACCATTTCGATAAAGATCAATTTACACATAGACTTGATATCAAAAGACAAGACTATGCTATGTTTAACTGCAAAGATTTATAACAAACAAATGGAAAATAAGAATACTTTTATTTCATTTAAGCGACCAATAACCACTTGTCTTTTTCTTTTAACATGACATCTTTTGAGAAAATAATTGTTGTAAGCAAATGACCGATATGTGTTCAACTTTATGCGTTGTGACAAGTACAACCCATTCTGGTTAAGCTCCAAACATGTGTTGGAAGTACAGGAATTGTGTCTACTCCAAATACGCATAGGGATGACTGAACATTGAGCTCTCATGTAGTCAGTGAGGTTATTGATGGCCGTTACCAAGCATCATTGTGTTTACTCACAGGACAGTCTCCCATGGTATATTTGGAAAAATCTTGTCAATCAATTATTCTAACAATCGAATGACAGAGTGTTATTGCTTTTCCGCGGTATGGAATTTCCAGCACGAACATGATTGTACACAAATATATACTCTAATTATATTTGATTTTTATTAACAAGGAAATATGTGTTAATATTAGATCTGTAGAGAATTATTGTTGCGGACTATGCACAGCATTCTGTAGAGTAAAACTGTGTGTCTACATAAATCATACGACTACAGGCTTAAAAACAATTGAAATGTAAAATCCAATTCAAATATCCGAATAGTTAATATATACGCTTTAAAATATTCAGTTGCATAACAAATACAAAACTAACGTACATTTCTAATGATATGCTATTTTTATAGATATGTTAATCAATATATTAGAGGTATATATATTGCTCTTTGTCTTGAATATAATGATAATGTATCTATAAGCGAAACAAGCGTATTGACAAAAAAAATAAAGTTTATTTAAAGACATACATTTAATTTGTTTTAATATAAAAATGATGAATGTTTAATTCGATCGCTAAAACATCGTTTCGTTATAGAGTATCATGTGCAAAATTGGGAAATAAAAATGCATAATACAAGAAACAGAAACACGCTAAGAAGGCACATTTGGGTCGTAATATATGTGTTCCAGACGCAAGTGTCTCATTTTTACAAAGAACACACGTATTATTTATTCTCTTATCTAAATTGTTTACAATGTCCAAACATTAAATGTTCACTCACAATACGTGATCAATCAACACATTTGCTCACACAAAAAAGCCTATCAACTTCAGGTCGTCAATGTATTCGATAGGCTTCCCGCCGAAACAATAACTTCAAAGTAAGTCATTCGCTCTACAATCATAGCAAATCCTTAACACATGTAAACAGACTGTTAGGAAACAATAACAGAAGATTTATGAGGCAGCTCAATATCAGTAATAAATCCTTGTTCCGTGATGATAAGCATGTTAAGCAATCTCAGAGAAATTAATGTTAGCAATAGTTATAACAGGATGACTTTCACACATGTAATGTGTTGATCTTATCTATACTATACTATACTATACTGAAATATATTCTAAACTCTCTGACATGAGCGTCAAAAATGTGAGAAGAAAGATTCACATGACATTGACGAAAACACGACTTGTATATTTTACTCGTGTAATGTAAAGATACGCAACTTTATCGAATTAAAAGATAAATAGTTACATGTATATTATTCTGAATCAATAAGAATGGTCATTTCATAATTTATAATTAAAAAACATTACCTCTAAAATTGTTTGAGGCCTTTTCTGAACCTGTCCATCAATCGCTTAAATTACTGAAAGAGATTTATATAAAATATCAACAGTATTTGCTTTTCCCCATTTAAACTTTAATAGATACAAATTAAATCACATTTAACGTGTCAAATGCCAAGGTAAACAGCGCAGCTTAATGCCATTTAACTAACATGCATGAACGGCGAACGGCAAAACCGTTGCGACAAAAGGGTAATGTACAGAGATGAATCATCAACACATAAAATGTGTGAAAATCATCATGTTATAACTATATCTAACATTATTTTTTCCCGATCAGAACACACATAATAAGGAAACAAATAAACACCTAAATCAGTAAGAACTATAATGGCTGAAATACCACACGTGAACGGTGTAAATTTCACTATATAGTTCCACTGGTTATTACACTTTGTCAAAACATGTTACTAAAGCATTGTACTTAAGATGTACATATAAATCACCCACATCGTATGCATTAAGAGAGTTTAAACACAATTCGATTAAACTGCAATTTAAAAAAGTCGATGGTACCAAAATTGTCCAGCACGTCCGAATTAAACAGCAACTCGTTTACTGCATTATTACATAAGAATAATTTTGTTTTCAACGCAATGAGGCAGAAAACACAAAGCTATAATATAAGTTATTAAAACATATGCCGTGATTTATTTAAATACTTGCTTACAACTTTTACACCGGAATCAGCCCAAGATACAAACCTGTTAAATAACTCGATACATTACTTAATGCCGGCTCAGGTCTTTTTGAACCTATGAGACAAAGCCGGCAATACATAAATAAAAGCGTTGAACGCTTAAAGAATGCGGCTGTCAGTAAATTCAATTTAGGTCACGAAAAGCTGTTTCAAACCCGTCTTCATAAAACAAATATTGGAATTATTTATTTGTGATGATATTGGTTTACATTTTAATTCTACTGAACTGTTTTATATGTTATTGATATAATTTGACAGTGCAGACAACACATAACACAACTTAAATACCATTAAAGTAGATCGGTCCGAACATTTAAAATGTTGAGAATATATACCATCACGTTGAAGTGAATAAACGTCGATAACGTGCGCCCTACTCTATTGCTTACACTCATGTAATGAATATAATATATAATGTGATTAATTGAAATAGTTCAATGTTTCTTTTATGTGATATTTTAACATTTTAGATGATTATATTTCAAAGCCGGAATTTCGGCAAGCACATGTTTACAAATAAAAATCGAAAAGTCGCGGCTCTGGATTACCTTCTGTACAAAAAAAACAAACTTAACGGCACCGTTTAGAAAAACTCGTTTACGATTGCTGTCTTGTTCTCCTCCGGAACGTTTTGTTTCGCTTTTGGACTTTTAACCGCTTTTAATTCGTTTCATGTTAAGCGAACAGAAGATTATATATTCCATTCGCGTTTAGCGCTTTCGAACAGAAACGTATTCAAATGTATTTCATTCAACCGAAATATGTTGCAGTTAAATATGTCTAATTTCATTTCATAATTTATGCCAATTTAGCATGCATTGAATATTTTTCGAGCATAGGGGGGTCCTCATTTTATTTGGAAGCTTCGGTTTGTCTCAAATGTATTCCATCATATCTTATGCTATTGTGTTGCTCTCAGTCAAACATATAACTAAATTGCCATCGCAGAGATATGAAACGGAGTAAGATTAAAAGAAGGCAAGTAATATGTCGACCTGAACATTGAAATCACATATATGTTCAACTACTTATTAAATCCAGACTGCACTAAGTGAACAAGGACAACCCATGCATTTATTAATGCACTATTTACCCGTGCTCACTTGTCAACCGCCGATAATCGTTTGCGAATAATACTATATAATTGATTTCAACAATTTGATTATTCATCGGTCCATGCTTCAAGTGCTCTCATTTGGTAAAAGTTGAACTGGTATCATACTGAAATCAAGTACAATAACTTAATTCACTATACATCGCTGTTGTTTTTGAGACATATTCGTCGAAACATATTAAATAAAAATAAATACACATGAGAACGTGTAAATGCCTTGGACTAAATAATTTATTACCTTTACAACAACAACACGTTTAAGAATATGTACTTAATTTTTGTCTCGAAGGCACAATGTAAATTGTGTTAAGCTGATCTTTACACCCATTGAACATTTTTTAAATGTTAAAGAATAATGAAACTTCAGAAAGGATTGTGTAAGCTCTGGGGCCAAACTTATCTGCGAATCACACGACGTCCGTCAAATGAAAAGTGGTAATACGTAAATGTAAGTTCACGATCAAAACATTTTAATTGATTTCGAAGTGTGGATGTGCACACCGATTTACACATTAATTATTATAGTAACGTTTCACGTTACAGTGTTAACGTTGCCCTTCGCATGTACTTGTCCGTATTATAATTATCTTTTGCGGAATCCAAGCTATATTCATTTGTCAGTTTTCGATACGAATTTTAATAAACACACGGAACTAAGCGACTATTATCTTCACAACTAGCGCCCATTTTAGTAGTTATATCCATCACACGTAATGACGTCAAGTTGCAATTTCGGACGCCCAACTGTCAAATGGAAACTGTTACTGATCAGGCATTGTATTCACCCCGGATTCGCATAGTAATGATAAAGAATCGGATGCAATACAATGGGACATGTTATTAATGACTGTGACGAAGCAACTGTATATGTATTCACGATTGTGTCTCCGAAGGAGCGAAAACTATCATGGGGCAACCTTATCATACAATTTATACACGAATTGCACTCAATTGCATGTTTTAAGCATCATCCGTTTTCTACAATAATCGAATTCGCGTATATTTGATATATATTGGGCTATTAATAGAAACTTGATTACATTGTATGGCCACAAGGAATAAATGCTCTATCACATCTTGGATAGGGTTGATTATTGGTCTGCCATAAATCTGTGTGAGGGTTGCGAGCGCGCTTACGTGCGAGTGTGCGCTCGGGTGTATGTTGAAGCAACGCATCTGGCTTTGTTAATTATTATGTCGTTTGTGTTACACAGCGGCTTGAAAAAGCGAAGAACACTGCATCGCAACACCTTAGTGTCACAGGCACTATAGTCAATAATGAAGCCACATTCTCATAGTATTTAGATTTCGTTTACGTTAGGGTTCAAGTTTTGTTAGCCAACCAATAAAGATGAAAATGTCCATAAGTTTGTATTACTATCCATAGTGAAACACTATGTTTAAAATATGATGCAGTTAATAAAGATCATGAAAATATCAATCGGAATTAAGCAAGCGGCATTCGAACGAACGAGATATCTCTACTCGGTCTAATTTGGATTTACTGCCGTTATATTGTATTACCATAATTGGATCATGTATCATAATTAAATGACGAGGCAACCAGAACAGAACTCTAAAGAACTGTAAACTTGCGAGGCTGAGATTATTTGATTAATGAATTTGGAATCTTTAATCGCAGGTCACATTTTTTCCTGCATTTTGTTTTTTAAATTGATTGTTTATATTTAATACTAAAAGATAACCAAAGTACTGACTATAATGATACAACTCCAGAGTTACCTAAAATCTGTATACACAGACGCTTGTCTTTCATCTTTGGACATAGAATGTATGAGCAAATTACAGGTGACTTCAAGCGCTTCTCTGTTGAATATGCTCGCATAAAAGCAGAAGAAACGGCAAAAAATACCAATTTGCAAACAAATCAAAATAAGAATATAACGTTCTCCTCAATTTGCAAGACTGTTCAAGAAAACAGTACGAGTACATCTTAGAAAGTAAAATAACTCGAGATATCGTAAAACAAATTCATTTAATATGTGTTACAGAGATGTTTGTGGTCCAAAGGTTATACCAGGGGTAAGCAAGAAACACAAACGCATAATTTGACCATCGCGGAATATACTAAGACTCATTATCGTATTCTATATTTATTAAATACTAGAATGAAACAAGTTATGCCAGACAAACTTAAAATGTATTCAAATAGCATTCCACAAACTTTAGAAAAATGATATTTAGGAGTATGTTAGTTACTGGATTTGAATTTTCCATTCCACTTTTACTACATTGTGTTTCAAACTTTATTTTACATTTATCGGTTGAAACTATTTTATATAATTGTATATATTTATGTATATAATTTAATAACAATAAATATTCAAAACGATCACAAAAGAAACATTTTTGATTATGTCACTGTGAGGCACATCATAATTGTGTTAATTGAAACAAAAACAAAATTGTAAACCTCATAGTGGTATATCAAATCTAAATTGATCGTGGATTATTTCTTTGAAGTTTACATAATTGATGAACTACAGCAATCACATAATAAAATGTGTGTATTCTTGGGTCGGACTAGTTTTGGCAATAATCTTAACACCATGGATGTCATTGTCTTTCGAACTGTATTAGCTTACGAAACATATTGCAGATGTGTCAGAGATTTAAATTGCTACATTCTAATTATCGCGCGCTTAAGTTGCACAAAGTATGTGGAATGCAAATTGAATCATGGGCGTTTAATAAAACTATAATATAAATTTGTTTGTATGGCTGCACTGTTGACGAAAACAGAGCTGAAGCTCGTAAATAGCCCTTAAAGGGACTGCAAACCACGAATGACGAAAAAAGAAAAGTTCTAAAATACCGTATTTTTTACAATTATTAGTTTATATTGATTAAAATATCAAGACTGGTATATTACATTACTTTAAAAAAGTTCATATTTTCAGTATATTCGGTAATACAATTTCGCGATGTGAAATCGAAAGTACATCGCGAAAATGGTTGACATAATGATATACACACTATAAATAACGCAAGTAGATTGATCATTTTATATATAAACTTTACACAATCACTTCGCATGCACAATTTGCACTCCTGGGTTAAACACTTTACGATGATGATCAATCTACTTGCGTTATTTATAGTTAACTGGTAGTTACCTGGTATGCATACCCAGTAAAAATAAAAAATAAAAAAATAAAGTAAACATCTTTTTTCAAGTAATGTTATATACCAGTCGTGATATTTAAATCAATATAAACTAATAAGTGTAAAAAAAAAACGGTATTTTAGAACTTTTCTTTTTTCGTCATTCGTGGTTTACAGTCCCTTTAATTAAATAAGTCCTATATTTTCGCGAGTCAACATGACGCAGGAGTGTAAATCAGGTGGCGTCAAATCAAGGCAAACACCATTTCTGAGACAGCATCAAAATCCACAGTGCCCTGTCAAATGAAAGCCCGTGGTGTTGTTAAAGAAGTTCTACTTAATAAAGCGATACAGCATAGTCATACCGCGATTTGATATACAGTGTGAACGTTTCGTGGTATTCCGGTATAACTTTACTTCGTGACACCATTTGTTAAATATACATAATCAATAATAATACGATATTAAATGATTCGTTTGCGGCATCTGCAATATAAGTGCAACTGATGAAAGGTTATTTTACACAGGGCAACAATGGGAACATAACACTCGACCATTTTACGAAATTTGAAAACGGGAACACGCAATAACCAACGGTCATCCCTGATAGATACATATACATACACATTTTATAAATGGTTATTTCCACTGGTATATAATTGAAAAAAATCAAATGCTCTATGTACAGGTAAGGCTGAATTTCATCAAACATAATGTATATAATCCATCTTAATAAACATAAGTATGACATACTTAATTCTATAGTATAGAATTGCCATATAATTCTCTCAATTGAATAACTGGTCGTTTTCTCCTCCGTGGAAATTCGAAAGCCAACCGACTCAGTATCAAGTCTCTGTTTTACCGTCGGTGATATTATTGTTGCTGTTATTGTTTTTATTGTAATGTTTTATTTTGTTCCAGTTTTTTTACGGTAAGCTTCATGAGCGATTTGTGAAAAAGTAATCAGAACGAGATGTTACACGCGAAACAACAGTCATGTTCCATTGTATGTACAGAAATCAAGCTTAAATCAAATCACGTTTAAAAGCAGCAGCTTCCAATACTGATAATAGAGTTTCAATTATATGTTCATGCGATACAAGTTCTAAAACTAAATAATCAATGGTCAAGTAAAGGCTTTCATGTACTAATGGGTAACTTTTGATCGATGTTTGAATTGGTTTCTCTGGTTACTAGGAAACATATGTTTACTAATGGATTTGCTATTGAACATTTAGTGTCCCTCCGGGGATGTTGGAAAACAAAGGAATTGTTATTAAGTGTGTAGGTGTGAACATCAGGAATTAATACTCTTCTTGTATACGACAGTATCGTATTAATCGGAACCTAGCTTTCAACATGGTACAATGGTTTTTCCTCATGTAAACAGGCATTACTTAGAATCAAGGGTCATATAATTTACTCCGTATTTTATGTCAACAAAACATAATACATACGAGAATTTTAACTGTCTAAAATAGGAATAATATGCTTATGCTTACGAGTAGGTTTATTTTCCTCTAGCATTCGACAAAATGTTAACGAGTGTTTAGAAATATATCGTTCCAGGACGTAATTGTCATGGTACATACGCGATATAAGATGGCTTAAGAACAGAATATAGAGGAAATGTTTTATTGTTAGTTAATATAGCAAACTATGAAACTCCAAAAACCATATCAGGTGAACAAATCGTATATTTGTATAACAGAACGTTAACTATACATTTTAAACGATGAGGGTTTACAGTTATAAATTACAAACAAATATGGTCTATCTGAAAAACATATTTAACTATCAAATTAGCAATGTATCAACAGAAAATTTCCAATCAAACGAGGTGTAAAACAGATCGCAAATATACTTCATCCACATAACACAGAAAGAAGCTGTGTCCGCCTCAGAATAGGCAATACGTAAAACATTTAATATATGAACGTTGATACGCCCTACTGCAATCAAACAGCAAACATCAACCTCTTGTAGTTTTTTAAAAAGCAAACGACGAAACTCCAGTGACTATCAGGAGAGAAATTTGACAATTCGTGTTTTATCGTGATAAAATTGAATACAATTGATATAGTTAGTATAGAACTAAATGCATGGCAATATGTTCATTTTTAGATCAATAACATAGGTACTACTACGATGGATATGACTATGGATATGACATCGACTTAAATAAAGCCAAATTATTATATCTTGCACATTATACATGTTTATACATACACAATACCTGAAAATAGTCAATTGATGTTTAAGCATGATCATGATTTCGAAATACAGTAAGTATAGTAAAGTGAGGATTTATATCTATGTTCAGACTCATACCTGAAAAAAGAGCTATTATCGCAAGTATTCATAAATTACAATACACATAAAAATATTAATACGTTAATACATAATATAGCAAACAAATTGAATATTAATTAACCAATTATTGAAAGAATCGCTGCGAACATGGTTTATTACATTGATGTAATTGCTAACATTTTCTATTTTAAGAAAGTGGTGATTACAAAAGGTTAAATTTAATTTAGATTTGAAAATATCTGTGTAACTGCCTCGCTAATGTATTTACGTTATAGAAATTTCGCTTTGGTATTATATGACTAGAGGAGTTACATACATGTTAATAGGCTAGGTCGGTTTCTATAGTACCGTTTTATAAATTTATTTATAACATTTTAATAATAAACGCTGAATAAATAAAAGGAAATTTATGTTCAACGTCTGTGTTATTACATATTTGACAGAGTCGTCGGTTACTTTTAATCTGTTTTCCTCCATATCTGCATTTTTGAATTCTGAAATCATGTACAGAGATTCCTATTTAAGTAATGGCAGTTTTAAGATTTATATAATTTATGCCTGTTAAATATGACTCAAAGACGATTTTTTTTGCAACATTTCAGATGAATTCGTTTAACTGAACGTGATTTGTAAACAATCTACACCTCGCATCCGTAAAACATAATATGTGAAACGAAAGATTCAAAAAGATGAAGAGCAGAATTTGATCATATATGTTAACGCTATGAGAATACTGAATGCCTTTCACGCCTTGTCATGGAGAGTTTGCGAAGTTTGGACAATTCAAATCACAACTTCCGGTACATAGACATGTAACACCAACGTTATACAAGGTTAATACAAAATTGAGGTTGTACCATGTTTTTAACGTAATAAAGCGTCAAAACATTACTTCTTTAACAATTTTTAAGCATTCACATACATGTTCGGACCAGGTCGTACATATTCTACAATACTAACTGTAACATTTGACGTAAAGTTTTTACCGCATAGATCAATATAAAAAACAAATATGTTAATAGTAAATACACAATTTATAAATAAAACGTTGACGAACAATGTAATAATTTCGTTCATTGTTTTCAGGAATCCAGTATGCATGGAATGATCGTTTCAAAGCACTCCGTTAATTGCTTTGCACCCACCTTAATTGGGTCCGTAGATATTATTAGATAATAAACATAACATAACATAAATAAGTAACTGGCATATTATATACTATATGGTGTTTAACTTGATTGATCAGGTTTGTATTGATATCCAATAGTAGTTGCCATTATTGACACGTGTTGTAAAACCTGTGCAACTTGAGAGTGGATTTCATTGACTTTCTCTTCCATAATGACCTGATTTTGCCTGATCACGTGCATAGAGCGTGCGGTCTCGGTATGAGATTTTCCCACCTCAACAAGCGTCACCGAGTTGTCAAGGAGACGTCGCTGCGCGGAACGAATCTCACGAATGTTCGACACCGCCTGTAGCAGCTTCCTTTGGTGCGTTATCTCTTTAGATTTGTCCACCTTAATATTTTTGTGTTTATACACAAACCACCCCGCTCGCATGACGTCGGCCGCGTTCTGTTTCAATTGTTTATTTAAATCTGCGTCGATAACAAAGTCATGCACGTATTTTTCGGATCTGGAGAGTTCGAGCCTTTTGGCAAGAACCGCAACTACAAGGGCGGTGCATCCCGCTCCCATCATGCCACTCAACACGGCAATGCCCCGTCCACAATATGACGAAGGCACGATGTCACCGTACCCAATAGAGAGAAACGAGACTGCGACGAGCCACATACAGTTGAGGAAGCTGGCATGGACGTCGTCTTTTCCACCGTCTTCTCCGTACATTTCGCAAAGACGTAGCATCCAACTAGACGTCAGAAACGTCCCGGACATGATAACGGATAATACATTTTCCGGATAAAGTGTCATAAGAGATTTGAAGATAAAGCTGAAGTTAAAGTGTATTCTGTTCAGTGCTCCTAGTCCTTGGGAGGATGCGTCTTGGTAAAGCCGACTGTGAAGCATGATGGCCCGACAGATGAGGTAGCAACGTAGAAACATCGGAAGCGACAAAAGGACGTCAAGAGGTATAATCATTTTCCTGGCGATCTGGCCGTCTGCAATCGTCGCTGACCATGAAACCGTAAACGCGCCCGGGATGGGATGTATACCGCAAATGATAAATTCTAAAGCGATCTTAACTACCCTCCTAGCCGATATAGCCAACCGTAAATCCTCGACACCGTTGTCGACGGCAAAGAGCTGAATATCGAGATAGTGGTAGATGGCGAGAAAAATGAGCAGAGCCACTGTGAAGGCGGTGATGCAGGTTTTCATGAGGAAAGACAGAAAAGAAGACCGATCTATCAGGAACGCAGTGTGAAGCTCGGTTTCGATGATCATTATTCCAACCCCTGCTAAGGCTAGACACAAAGAAACGTCACAGTACCGCTTCCGGCGATGAAACAGCTCCTTTCGCGTGGCGAGCATGTTGCCGACGGTCTCGAAATGGTATGGATGAGACTTCCCGTTCTTAGACGTCTTGATGCAAGCTCCAGCAACATCGCCTTTACCGGTGGTACTGATGCTTGAAACGCTGCCTCCGCATACCGAATAGAACTTGTTACGTCCATTCATTCCTACTAGAGGGATATGTGGGTCTTCAATTAAAGTAGACATAACCAGTTTTTTGAAAATAGTTATAGTTTACTCTCAACATCTATATACCACATACGGTTCTTCAATTAAAAGCTGCAGTATTATGGTAATTGTATCTTGCAGCTGTCTTTGTGAAAAACGTTTTTTTACAAATATCTGTAAATAAACGCCAAAAGAAACTTAAATTACTTTATTCGTATTATAAATTGGTAATCACACGGTGAATGCTATCCACACACATAATTAGCAAGTTCATTATTCATTACAAAAGTTACGTGTGTCGATATTCTCATTCCGATGTAATAATAATAACACGTTTCTTAGAAAACTATTAAATAAGTACCGTTTGTGAACAGCTTTTTATGTCCTTTATTGATAATATTATATTCCTGTCACTTCCAGATTAAACTTCTAGATCGTAGAGCTCATTACTGAAAACCATTACATATTGCAAACACCCTTCAAGTGTCAGAAATTATGTAAGGTAATCCAGTTGATCACAGTTTCCCAACAAGTGTCTGAAATTAAATGATATGAATAACATCGCATGTGTTTTGTATTATTACATGTATTATTGTTCTGAATTCACAAGTTATTATTAGCGGTAATTATAATTAAAGCGCAAACACAATTATCCGTTTGTTATTTTTAAAATGTATATCCACAATAATTTCAGTATCTTATAACGCACGTTCTAAGTTCTGCATCTGATGTTCACACAATGTCATCTGTACATTCCGAATATTGTAGTCGTTTTATATTCCCTTCTGTCCTATCAGGCTCGTTCTCACCAAACAAAGCACTAGATTGTATGTCCGATATTAGTCAATAGCCGCTCTTGTTCTCCGTCACGCATTCCAGCTTTGCGACAACGACGTAATTGTCCGCTACGGTTACACTAATCATTTGCCATGTAGATATCGGCTCTCGGTTTTGCTTCTTCCACGTGGACAGATGTGGGATTGTTATTTATTGGCTCACCCTATATTTTTTTCCTATAATAATCCACTTTACCCACTTATTCCATGTTTCACAGTAAACATAGAATATATTCGCCCTAATGGGATTGGGTGATCACGACTATTGTTCGTCGATTATTGAAGAATTCCTGCAAGCTTTTCCACAAATCCTATTCATTCAACATTATTATTATTTTATAACACTAGTCACACAGCGCAAAGGTGAAAACACTTTTACGGAATGTCTTACAAATAATTGTGTACCCCTTGAAAATATGGTATCAGAGTAATGAGTCGATAGTCATAAACTTTTCATCAATAACTCTAGTTGTGTCGATAATGATGAACACGCGACCATACAATATCTAATACATGGTTTCCCGTGAATGATATTGATATTTTGTTTCTTGTCAATTCTCGGGAACGTTGAGTTGAGAATGAATAGCACGGTGATATGCATGGGAACTGGGAATAGCTCCATCTTGTAGATCATCAGTAACGAGTGGGTTACATTTTCTGAGTATTGATATGCTGCCATGGTTACCCCCGCTAAAAAGCTATAATTGGTGATAGTATTAACCTTAAAATAGAGGTGTGGTGGTTATGGTGTGGTATTGTGTTTGGGAAAATGCTGTCTTCTTCAACATATAGTCTTTGAGTGTTAGTTTCATTTAAAAGGGCCTTTCAGAAATAATAGAAATGATCTCCGGCGTACGCAAATGAAAGTTAACACTGGTTATATTATTGCAAATGCTGTATTTTCAAACATAGTGATGATCTGCACAAAACATGCTATCTTAGTTTAATTGATATAATTATTTGCAATCATTTTTACGTGATTGTGTTTTTATATATGTGGTACATTCATAATTTGCGAACTCTTATATTCGGAAAATTATCTTTATTTGTTCGAGAGCCATACGGTTTATTAGAACTTATATAATGTTTGTCTATATTGAAAAATCGTAATAATATAGATATATATTTTTTTTAGGCAAATTTCTCTTAACGAGTCATTACTATTCATAGAATGCGTCGTTTCCACAAGGGATATTATATTCCAGCTATACATATCTTCATATTCTTCCATAAAACAGATATATACCACATAATATATTCTAACATATAATTTCTATTGAAAGCCGTATTTTTAATTGATACACAACTGGTTAGTTGTTCTTTTGACACAACAGTATTGGGGGAATGGGTTATGAGATATATATTTCCATGACACGTTTTTTTTGCATACCTGATAGAAAAAAACAGTAATTTACGATATATTCACACATATGGCCAGTTACGGGGTCTCTGATTTAGAAATAGGATATGGGTTCCCCACTTCAAATACATATATCTCCGATATCTCCGATATAAGCACGAATTAAGGTATATAGGGGTACATGATATATCATTATATATATATATACGAGTGGGTTACATTTTCTGAGTATTGATATGATGCCATGGTTTCACCCGCTAAAAAGCTATAATTAGCGATATTATTAACCTTAAAATAGAGGCGTGGTGGTTATGGTGTGGTAGTGTGTTTGGGCAAATGCTGTCTTTTTCAACATATAGTCTTTGAGTTTTAATTTCATTTAAAATGGCCTTTCAGAAATAATAGAAATGATCTCCGGCTTGCGCCAATGGAAGTTAACGCTGGTTATATTATTGCAAATGCTGTATTTTCAAACAAAGTGATGATCTGCACAAAACATGCTATCTTAGTTCACTTGGTACAATTATTTGCAATCATTTATTTAAGTGATTATGTTTTATATATGTGGTACATTCATTATTTGCAAACTCTTATATTCGTTTTTTTTTTTCAAGAGCCGAACGTTTTATTAGAACTTATATTATATTTGTCTATATTGAAAAATCGCAATAATATATATATATTTTTTTTTTCAGGCAATTTCTCTTAACGAGTCATTACTATTCATAGAATGCATTGTTTCCACACGGGATATTATAATCCAGCTATACACATTTTCATTTTCTACCATAAAATAGATATCTACCACATACTATTTTCTAAAATATAATTTCTATTGAAAGCCGTGTTTTTAATCGATACAAAAATTGATATGGTTAGTTGTTCTTTTGACACAACAGTCTCAGGTGAATGGGTGTGATGAGATACATATTTTCATGAGATGTTATTTTGCACACCTGATAGAAAAAAACATTAATTTACGATATATCTTTATATATATATTTA
Organism: Dreissena rostriformis; assembly: GCA_007657795.1. NCBI lineage: Eukaryota > Metazoa > Mollusca > Bivalvia > Myida > Dreissenidae > Dreissena > Dreissena rostriformis. The sequence continues at coordinate 198,023 of VMBQ01004487.1, forward strand.
TANTTGACGATGATACTTTAACACTTTAACAAATTGAAGGACAAAATGATGATACTTTAACAAATGAAGGCCACTAATAATTAGATATAACGGTTAAATCTTATCAACATTTTGCCGATTTACCATGTTAAATCGTATATATCATAACAACTCTTATACTCTTAACGTTTAACTATTTACTTTAATGCAAATCTTGCGTTTAAAAAATTAGATCATGAGTAGAAACAATGACACATTTTGAAAATTAACAATTTACAAACAGACTTGATTTGAATTAGACAAGATGACGGTTTTACTTCAAACATTTATGACAAAAATGGAAATTCAGAATCCATTTTAAGAAAGGTTATTCTTTTTACGAACAGTAACAAATGCACGAACTTGTCAACCCAACCATATACCATTCATGTTAACATGTGAGCCATCTGTCCATATCACACATATAAATTGGCAAGTCAATTGTATTGCGTGTTGGTTAGTATTATGTGTATGCATCACCCCTCAATGTGGGATGCTTTCTAATTGTCCGAACTTTCGTGTGTTGGTCCGTACGGACATCCAGAGTGTGTTTTCAACTTCTTCCTAATGGGCTATTGTCTGCATTTCAACTATGGAATATATAGTCCCCAATGTTGAGTGTTCATCTGCTATTTAACTACTAAGTAATATTTTGCCTACAGTTCACGGCAAAATTACCTTTATGTACACATGTATAGAGGATCGTAAAGGAATTACGGCAAAAGACTACCGCCTTGTCCTTCATTTCCACTCTTTATATATTCACTTCATTTTTTGGAATCGCTTCGTTTTTTTTTCTTAAAACATCAGGTATTGTTAGATGATCTTTGATGGAAACAAATGTAAATGACTGATTCATTTTTAACTTCAAGCATTGTGACGATTACAACCCAATACTGGTAAAGCTCCAAATACGTGTTGGAATTATAGGCATGGCGTCTACTCCATATACGCATTAGGGACGACTGAACATTGAACTCTCATGTAGTCAGAGAGGTTATTGATGACCGTAACAAAGCAGCTTTTGTTTTTACCCACATAACAGTTTCCAATGTTAGCATATTTTGTCATGGGAGAATCTTGTCAATCAATTATGTTAACAATCGCATGACAGAGTGTAATTGCTATTCCGCGGTATTGGCTATCAAGCATGCCTATGATTGTACCAAAATAGATACTCTAATAATATTAGATTTTTCTGAACAAGGAAACATATTCCAATATTAGGTCTGTAGAGAATTATTGTTGCGGACTATGCAGTAAAACTTTGTGTCTACATAAATCATACGACTACAGGCGTAAGAACAATTAACATGTAAAATCCAATTCAAACGTCCGAATAATTAATATATATGCTTTAACATGTTTTATTTACTTGCATACAAAAAAAAACATAGAGTATATTCTCTAGCAATGATTTGCTATTGTTATAGATGTTTGTATCAATATATAAGAGTTATATGCATTTCTCTTTGTTTTGAATAAAATGATAGTGTATATATAAGCGAAAATAAATTATTGACACAAGACACATCTTAGTTTATTTGAAAACATACATTTAATTTGTTTTAATATAAAAATAAGGAATTTTGAATTTTATCATTAATGCATAATTTAGTAATAGAGTATTGAGTGCATTATTGGGAAATAAAAATGCATAATAAACACATTAAAGAGACCGAAACACGCTTAGGCCAGATTTTAAGTTTGGGACGTAAAATCTGTGTTCCAGACACAATTGTTTCATTTTGACAAAGAACACATCGTATTCTTTGTTCTCTTATCTACATTTTGTACAATGTCCAAACATTATTTTTTTTACTCACAATACGTGATCAGTCATCACATTCGCACACACAAAATAGGCTATCAACTTCAGGTCGTAAATGTATTCGATATGCTTTCCGCCCAAACAATAACTTTAACGAAAGTCATTCGCTCTACAATCATGGCATATCATTAACAAACGTAAACGACCAGGAAACAATAACAGAAGATTTATGAGGCAGCTCAATATCAGTTATAAATCGTTGTTCCGTGATGATAAGCATGCTAAGCCATCTTACTTGGAACAACTTAGAGCATTTTACAGTGGACTGCACAGGATAATATGGAACGATACTTTACGCATATGCGTTAAGTCCGATTTTCCCAAAGAAATTTACGTAAGCAATAGTTATAACAGGATGACTTTCACACATGTAATGTGTTGATCTTATCTATACTATGCTATACTTACATGAATACTGAGCTCTCTGACATGGGCGTCAAAAATGTAAGTAGAAAGATTCACATGACAATGACGAAATCACGACTTGTATACTTTTCTCGTGTAATGTAAAGATACGCATCTTTATCGAAGTATAAGATAAATACTTGCGTGTATAATATTATGAATCAATAAGAATGGTCATGTCATTATTAATCATTAAAAAAATCACCTCTAAAATTGTTTGAGACCTTTTCTGAACTTGTTCATCAATCAATTAAATTACTGAAAGAAAATTATATGCACTATCAACAGTTTTTTATTTACCCCATAATCACATTTAACGTGTCAAATGTCAAGGTAAACAACACACTGTAATGCCATTTAACTAAAATGTATGAACGGCGAACAGCAAAACCGTTGCGACACAAGGGTGAATGTACAGAGTTGAATCATCAACACATAAACTGTGTGAACGCAATCATGTTATAACTATTACTAAGTAAACATTAATTTTTCCTTATCGAAACACACTTACGCATGAAACAAATAAACAACTTAATCAGTAAAAACTATAATGGATGAAATACCACACGTGAACGGTGTTACTTTCACTATATATTTCAACAGGTTATTTCAATTCGTCAAAACATGTTAACAATACATTGTACTGAATGTGGACATATACAACATCACAATCGTATGACAATCTATTTGAGTATTATGTTACATTCATTGCCATGAATGCTTAAAATATACGGCAATATTAAGACTATCAATTTGTATTTGTCCAATATGTTTTTCCCATAAAAACACGTTGTCTAATTTTGTATTTTGTTTGTGTATTTCTCTTAAGTCCCGAATTTAATTTTTAATATTCATGAAGAAAATAATAACGTTGAAAGAAATGTCTTAGGTTTTCCTTATGTCACAGCTCGACACAACGCAGGTGCATTTTCAAGTATCATTGCACGATACATTCTCTATTTCATGTCGTATACATGTTTCCGCCATAGGTTTATGAATCGCAGTCGTGTTTAATTGAATCTTGTTCTTCATAAGTTTCATTGTGATGAATTCTATGTAGTCACGAATGTAATTCATAATTGCGACACAACGCACAACCACATGCCTCATGCAGTGATTAATAACCATACAGGCAACAATTATCCATTGAAAACGAAAGCTAACGGTTTGTGGTTTATAATTGTATATACTACATATAAATCCATATTGTGCGCACAAAGGGATGCATTGTTTAGGTATCTAAAACTTATTTTGAAAAAATCTCATAAAATATAATATGTTATTTAATAAGACGTGTAATATAATAAAGCTAAATCACAATTACGTAAAAGTCACGTATGTAATTATTTTAAAATAGTTATTTACACGCGTTCATACGCAACAGTAGAGTATATATTCCATTCGCGTTTAGTGCTTTCGGACAGAAATATAATAACATGTATTTCGTTCAACCGAAATATTTTACAGTTACACATGACTAATTTCATTTCATTCCATTCTAGCATGCATTGTTACTTGCCAAGGATATAGGCTTCCTCATTTCAGTTTAAAGTTTCGGTTTGTCTAAAATGTATTCCATCATTTCGTACGCTCTCAGTAAAATATATAACTGAAACGTCATCTAAGGGAAATTGAACATAATACGATAAAAGAAATCAAGTAATATGTCGACTTGAACATTGCAATCACAGTCTGAGTTCAAGTACTAAGAAAATAAGGAAAAAACGTGAAGTTATTTATGCACAACATTTCCTTATGCGCGCCTGTCAAACGACGATCATTGTGTGCGAACAATACTAATTGTAATTGATTTCAACAATGTGAGTATTCATCAGTCAATTCTTCAAGATATCTCATTTAGTAAAACATGATCCGGATATTTCATCAAACTCGAAATTAAGTAAGCTAACTAAATTGACTATCCTTCGCCGTAGTTTTTGAGACATATTCGTTAAAAATAATAAATAAAAATAAATACAATGCATACAGGTAAATGCATTGGACTGAATAATGTATTCCATTTACAACATCAATACGTTTAACAATTTTCTCTTAATATTTGCTTCGAATACACAGCTGTGTATCGTGTTAAGCTGATCTGTATACTCATTGAATATGTTTTAAATGTAAAAGAATAATGAATCTTCAGTAATGATTTTGTGAGCGATGGGACCACACTGATCTGCGATTCGCACAAAGTCCGTCAAATACTGGGTGTTAATACGTAAATGTAAGTTCACGATAACATTTTTAAATGTTTTTTAGTGTCGATATGCAAACCGATGCACACATTAGCTTATTATTGTAAAGTTTAACGTTTCAGTGTTTACATTGCCCTTCGCATTTCAAACATACCTAATCTTGTCCGTGTTCTAATCATTTTAGCGGTATTCAAGCTATTGTCATTTGTCAGTTTTCGATACGAACTTTAATAAACGCAAGGAAATAAGCGATTGTGATCTTAACAACTAGCGCCCATGTTAAAAGCATCCATCATTTCTTACCACTCCATTATGCCCAGTTGCGATGTCGGACTCCCAACTGTCAAATGGAAACTGTTACTGATAAGGCATTGTATTCACCCCGGATTCGCATAGTAATGATAAAGAATCGGATACAATACAATGGGACATGTTATTAATGACTGTGACGAGGCAAACTGTATATGTATTCACGATTGTGTCTCCGAAGGGGCAAAAACTATCATGGGGAAACCTTATCATGCAATTACTACAAGTATAGGACTCAATTCCATGGTGTAGACATCCTCCGTATTCGTCAATAATCGAATTCGCGTATATTTGATATATATTGGGCTATAAATAGAAACTTGATTCCATTGTGTGGCCGCAAGGTATAAATGCTCTATCATATCTTGAACAGGGATACGAATTGGATACTAATTGGGCTGCCACAAATCTGTGTGGAGGAGTGCGTGCATGTTTGCGTGCGAGTGTGCGCGCGGGTGTTTGTTGTAACAACTATGGATTTTGTATTATTATATACGTTTCTGTCATGGCAACAGTCTAGTGTCACATTCAATATACTAAACAAAAAGGCGATAATCTCATAACATATCTATTGCATTTATATTGAGTTTCAATTAGTTTAAGCTAACAAATAAAGCCAAACATGTACATAAGGTTGTAATAAAAATGACCTTTTCCTGATGTATATATTTAAGCACAGGCAAAAGTTATGTATTAAATAGGATACAGTTAGTAAAAACCATGGTAATATATATCAGAATTAAGCATGCGGCATTCGCACGAATAAGATATCTCTGCTAGGTCTAATATGCATGTACTGCAGTTATAGTTTATTGCCATAATTGAATCATCTATCATAATAAAATGACGAGGCAACAGAACGATAAATGACCGTACAATTGCGAGGTGAAAAACATTGTGGATAATTTATTCGGAATCGTCTATTTTGTGTTAACTGTCTCTTGCATTTCATTTTTAAATTGTTTTTTTTTTATGTTTCATATTTAACGGTTAGCCGATAGGTTATTCAAATAATATCCTGACTACAATAATAAAACTTCAAGTTACATTAAAACTTTATTTACAGACGCGTTTCTTTCATTTTTGGCTGGAGAAACTGTAAGCAACATTAACCTGATTAGAAAAAGCCTCTCTGTTTGATGTGATTGCATACAATCAGAAGAAACGGATAAAAAACAATCTGTAGATCAATCACATAAAAAATGTAGAGTAATTCTGAATTGACACGACTTTTTTCAAAAATTGCCTATAACAGAGCACATCTTCGAAAGTGGATAGGCTCCAAATATCGTAACACAAATATTGGTAAGTTTTGCAAGCAATAAAACACGCATTACAGAGATGCTTGTGGTCGAGAAAGTCGTACAAGGCGATAGTTGGGCAATAAACGCGAACGCATTATTCGACCATAGCGCAATATACTATAAAATCACTATCTTATTCTATATGTATCAATCATTAGAATAAAACATGATATGTTAGCTAAACTTTGAAACTTCTCAAAAAGCATTCCACAAACATAAAACACAACCAACCAAAGTGTTATTTAGGCGGATGTTATTAACTGGAATTGAATTTCCCATTCCTCTTTTACTACATTCGAAATACTGTATAAACTGGACAGAACGTATTTTGAGCAATACTATATATTAATATGCTGTTTTAGCTCTCATCGTGGCATGGTAGACATTCAAGAATATATATATATATNAATTAGGCTTATTAAAGGTTGTTGTTCTTCAGCCACTTTTAATCGCACCTGACAAAAGCCAGGTTTTTAAACCGTGAATTATTTCCTGAAGGTTAGCCCTTTCACCCGAATTCTCGGGAACGTTGAGTTGAGAGTAAATATTGTTGTATTTTGTAAACTATGATTTGTGGATATTGCTTAATTTGTACTTGTTATTCTAAAAACATGCGCTGATCCGGATTTTTAAATTGTGTTTTATAATGAGGAAAGGTATAAAGAGAATTACGTTAAAGAAGTTTTGAAAAGTTCTATGATTTAGAACTTTTTTTTAAATCTCAAATTTGTGGCTAAAAAGTGCCATTGTGTCGGTCATATAGAATTGACATACACAAACTCGATATCTTCATATTTTTGTAATTTAATGCGTTTAAATGTTTATATTTGTTTTTGTTAAATAAACATTGGTGTAAATAAGCTTACACACTACCGAATTTTGCAGTCCCATGCGTATCAGGGACTATAGTCTGTGTTGACAAAAGTAGACATTGAGCAGCTTTAATGCAGACGTGCACTTTTATTTTTCACTAAAATATATGTTGTTAAAAACAAAATCACAAACACTGTCGCAGCACATCTTAACAGCATTTAAAAAATGTATTGTGATAGTGTTATAAAAACACGATCGTTATAAGTTCATTGTAGTTGATATACTGTCACATATTAATAAGAAAGTTCAATGCAGTTTTGAACTGTCTTAGTAAAACTATATATAAAACTACTGTTAATCTGCTTACAATACGTCAACCGGTTGGAGTGTAAAAACGTTAATCTTACGAATACATATATAAATTGATAAGAACAAAATGTTTTAAAACAGAAACACACAAATCACTTCGACTATGCAAACGAGTTATGTTAAGGCAAAGTAGACATACAGATAATATATATTCTCTTATTGGTCCCCTGTTTGACAATTTGTAAAGTACACTTAATATTTAAAAAAATCGGAAGAAATTCAAGTAAAAAAATAAAATAATAATAATACTAATAATAATAAAAATAATAATTATTATTATTAATATACTAATAAGACTAATTATAATAAAAATAATAATAATAATAATAATAATAATAATAATAATAATAATAATAATAATAATAATAATAATAATTGTAATAATACTAAGAAGAAGAATAATAATCATAATCAAAATAATAATAATTATTATTATTCAAATGCTTTAATAGCGATCATTCAAATTCAAATTATGTACGAACACATTAAACAATGTTAAAGCTATTTGATCTTATTTTTTTTAAGAGAACAAACTATATATTTCTTCCCTGCTAAAAATGCTTACACGTACATTATTAAATAAACTTAAGTTTCGAATACCATTATGAATATAACGAAAACAAATATAAATATTTTATATTTATACAGCGCTAACCTTTAAAAAGTATTACATTTCCTTTCACAAAACAAAACAAAATTATTATAATGGGATAACTAACGTCAACATGATAACACATAAATCTACACTCTATTTAACGCAAATATAATTATGATGAATCTATGTTAAGACAATCCTAACTACGAACAGCTATACTAGAAATAAATACAAGCCTGCACAGTACATCAGTTGACCTGCGAGACGTGTTAACGTATAACTTTATTTCTGTACATGAGACGTCTGACATTCATTTTTGAATGTAATGTTCACAGTTGAGTTGATTAATATATTTTCAGTTGATCCTAACAACGTTACACGTCATTGACTAAATTTTACAACTGTTATTCAACATCATATTCTTTCAGGTTAAGGCTTCCATTCAACTTCAATGTAGGGTTTTAGGTTATCTTCATTTATCCGATTTCACTCAATCAGATCTCTTATGATATATTAGGATAGTCATTTTGTCAAACTTGCAATAACGTCCACCATTCTACAATATTCACAAATCTGACACACCATCTTCACAAAACTGTTAAATTTACCTTTGTCAACATTTTGTTTATTGTTAAAAATAGTGTTGTTTCAATGTGCTATTAACAATGTATTGATTTATTAAAGTTTAATATGTTCAATATGTACACATATTTTTATAATATGGTTTTGCAGAAAAATAGCAAGCAGCGAACACTGTTTCCTTTCGCTTCGTTGTTTGATGGTCTATCTCCTAATATTCTCTCCACGTATACACTGTTTGCTGGTAGTACTCATTTGTTTCAAATAGTAACATAATTGCTTTACATGTTTGTTTCATTATTATATTGTCCCTCCATATAATGAAGGTGCCAAAATATTATGCTTCTTTCGGTCTAAAAAAAACTATTGTATGTAATTTCAGATGGGCGCTTGGCTTGACAATGTCTGACGAAGGTCAGGCCAGAGATGCAATAGTCTTTCAGCGATTTCATTTGTCGTTTTGTGATAATCTAACTGATATTTATACTCGTTAAATTACGTAAAACATGTTTATACAGTAACATCTATGTACACATGTAGAATAAGGAAGAGTGATTATAGCATCAGCGCGTTAAGTCCTGTGTTGGTAATAGTAGCTCCTAGAAAGGTAGTTTACTCACACAATGCAACGATATACGATCTTCGTACTATCTAAATAGTATGGGCACGTCCGCGAACAGGTTCACTTATTGCTGCCAACAAACAAATAATTATTACACTAAATATGCAAACACAAAGCTTCGATTACATATTTCAATATAAAACATTAAAATAATTTAACATTAATGCAAAGACACATTATAAAAATAACATCAAGTGTGAATGATTTTGTTGACTACGGATAAGAACATTTAATGCATAATGTCAAATCATGCGTGCCTACCTGTTAGATAATATGATGATCGACAGACTGTTGACGCGAACCTACTCGAATCTATCAAATAAAACGAGCTTATATACATTTTGATAAGAACCACGCACATATCTTCTGATGCTAATTGAATTGAATAGGAGTAAATATATTCGTGTACACCAAATTACTATGACATTTTTGATAGGGACATTTACATAAATTGTTAACAACATGATTGTTAATGGATTGAAATAAATGCTTTATTTAAGTCTGTTCCTCTAATTCATTTTAATAAAATACGAGATTAAATTGATACTGGTTTGTTTTCATTTGTATGTTTTCTAGAAATTTAGTAGCTCCAATTTTGTTTCGACTCTTAAATTGTTCAATGGTAATTTAAATGAAATGAATTTTCTTTAAATACTGTTTAATGTAAATTGTGATTCAATTTATATGTTATTGACAACAATTATCTTTTGAATAAATCTGGTTTTGCGCGCCTTTTACAACCCCTATGCTAGTGCTTTTATGGACTGAAGTTTTTTTATGATTACGTGTGTTTGTCGTGCGCTGTTTTATAGCTAATCTGAGTACATGGTGGGCTTTTGGGATCGTCATTTGTCCGTCGTTTGACGTCCGTCGTTTGGCGTTCGTCTTCAACATTTACATTGTGAATACTCTGAAAGCTACATTAAATGCTGTATCATCACACAGCGTGGTTAGAATAATAGTTCCAATGATATTTTGCCATGCTTGAAACTGGGTCACGTGGTATTGAAAACTAGGTTACTACATCAAACTATTGAAAAGCTTGTTAACACTCTAGAAGTAACATTGTTTGCCTCATCATTATGAAACTTTATCAGAACAAGTGTTCTCCGAACATCTCGTATGAATCAGAAAATCGAGTTCGTCTGGTGAAAAACATAGTTATAGTTAAGTTTTATCGACACTCTAGAAGTCACAGGTTTAATTCAATCGTCATGAAACTTGCACAGAACATTTGTTCTAATGATATCCACCCTAGTTAAAAAATGTACAGTGAACAAAAATGTAAAGAAATACTAGGTACGGAAACTTGAAAAGGTTGAGAACTCTTTAGAAGTAAACACATTTTCCAAGTATTAAAGGAACGTGCTAAGGGGATTATTCAATTATATTGATATCTATGTCGAGTTCGAAAATGGTGTTATTCAGTTTAAATGTTGGCCTCTTATATTTTTCTATTAAAACATTGCTTACAAGCATGAATAAACATTTTTACCCAATCATCATGAAACTTGCTCAACACATTTGTTTTAATGATAATAATTTCCTGTCGAAGTTTGAAAATGGTCCGTTAAGGAGGTGATGCACTTAAACGTGAATGGCTTGAATTGTATGATGAAAATACTTTGAGTGTCTTTTATTTGATATTGTCAAAGCGTCCAACCAGGAATTATCTTTTTTGCTAAATGTTTAAACATGTGTTGCACTAATGTCTCGACTCAGATCATATCTCTACCCATATAAAAGCAGTGTCATTAGAAGTAGATACATTAGCTTAGAAGTGACATTTATTACACACTCATAACAAAAGAAGATCATATCAGTTGAGTTCTTTGGGTCTAATGTGAGCGTTCCATGGAACTGGTCATCTTTCTCAAATAATTTGGCACTTTATCTCTTTACTAAAATAGAGAACCTTGTACTGATAATATGTTTTATCCCATGTTTTAATATTTCGTAAGAAAATGAAGCGTCTTTGGCGGCTGTTCAACTTAGGACATTCAAACAAGTATAAAAAAAGTAAAAATAAGAAAGCGATATGTTCACTGAGTTAACATATTATATGCTCTTACTTAGTTTTTTTTTTCTGCAAACTACCCATCAATCGCTGGGAAACACAAAGATAACTCTTAAATCCTTACTTGCAAGTGACCCATCAGTGTTTACCACATCCAATTCATATGTTTCGATGTCATGAACGGAAACACTATCATACAGGTCTCCATAAGTAACGGACGCATAATCACTTGATATGTGATGTATGGGTGTATCATCAATGGCACCGGTGTTGCTTCTAAGCATCAACCCTGCATGTTCAGAAATAAATTATCAGCTTGGTTGCCAGAATACAACATGGTTAAGTACGATACATGTAATTCAATACTAGAGAACTATTATTTTTATATTTACAGTAAATTTGTGTTTTAAATATATATTACGTCTCAAACTTCTGACTAACGTTATAAGGAAAGGTAAATGAATATACTTATTTTATGTCCAACATAACTATTCCTTTGTCGAAAATTTAATTGTGCCTTCGTTATCCCATCAAACTCGTTTAAACAGTATACATGACACTGATCATTCATCTAAATAAGTTATACAGTAAAGAACAATCGACACAAACTCAATCGATCATTATATTATTATATAAAGGAGTATGATGAACAATAAATCCTAATCAAACCTGCATTCTCCCTTCTCAATCGAGGTAGTAGTTTTGTTTTCATGATGTACAAGATCATACCGGCAAAAAGACTTGCAATCGAACCCAATATTGGTACCCATACTGAACTAGAAGAAGCTTCGCCTTTAACCCGCATATGAAAAATGGAGATTAAACAACGGAGTTAAGTTCTTGCAGCAATACGAAGAACATTCCAGAAGATGAAACCATGCGATGTTAACCGCAATCAAAAAAGTTAAAGTGGTGGGAACACTAACATAATATGCACTTATCTAGCAGTAAAATATCAATTAAACATATTGTATGGAAAACAATTCAAGTTTAGTCGTAAAAAAATATATGATTCCTAAAAATACGACAACAGTTAAATGTGAATAACAAAAGGTATACTAGACATGTTATGTTAAAAGGGACAATCTCCTGTTTAACTAATATATTTTTACGTAAATAAATACTTTGATTATAACCCTTTCAATATCTACATTCCTTTATAAAGGCGCTTGTCTAGCATTTAAGGAAATTTATTTTTAAAACTTTTAATAGATTTAAAACATACATTTAAATTGATTTTCTTCACGTCTCCATTCGAAGCAATATGGACTAAATTGAAATAGCCATAAACGATTGTTTTACAAACAACATATGATGCATTTTAATTCAAAATACCGTCTGTTTATAAATATTACTTACCGTAAATATGCACTTGTTCACGAGTGTGTTCAATGTCGCTTACATTCTGTGTTGTTTCTGTTATTTCTGGACCTAAGATCAATACCTCAATTTAGAACTTCTACAGCCATTATGCAAACCCAATTGCAATTCTTAACAAAATAAAGAAGTGAAACTCCAGAAGCTGCAGCATTATTGCATTTCTATCATTCTCACCTTCGTGGTCCTTTATTTACGGCAAGGAACCAATTACCAAAACGGTACAGTACGGTACAAAACGAAACAACATATGCACATAGTAGAATACAGCTGGGGTAACCGCCTTGGAACGGTCAATGCTAAGCACTGGGGTTTTAAACCGGTTATAGAGCGCTCAACCTCACACTTGGCCCAGCAATATTCATGATACATATAAGTGTAAATAACATTTAACCTCATAGCATTGCAACTCAAATTAAACAGTAATAAAAGGGAAGATTTATTGGCAATAATTATAGTTCTGACACAAATGAAATGTCAGACTTGCAAAGTATTAATTTGTATTGTATAAATACACAGAATATCTTACACGGAATATTCAAGAACATGTCTTTCATTTCCGTGATGTCTCCACTGGTAGCCTCGCAGGTGTATTTGCCATTGTCATTGCACGACGCAGATGTTATTATATACCGAATGGACGATATATTCATAGTGTTGTTCACGTCGGTCGTGCGGATTTCAGCATCGTCCTTCATAAGTTTAAGAAATGGCGATTCCAAAAACCTTTTGATGTGGTGCTTTATTGCGACACAATGGATAACCACCGTTGGGTTGTTCTTCGTCATTGTTACGTTGGTTTCGTCAGAGAATCGTTCAATATATGATAGCTCAACCGATATCAGGGCTAAATATGACAACAATAGTGTATTGCGCATTTATACCACAAATTTAAAGTCAAATGAGAAACAATATGCATTCAAAATACATTATAGTAAAACTGGCGATGTTTGCATTGAATCGATTGCACGAAAAGGGAGTGTTTGTACTCATGCATAAGGAAGTTTATATCTGGAAATCATGTTGCCCATGACATTCTTTATCAATCGACATATTTAACGTGAGACACTTAAATGTGATCATGTATGGGCGATTCTATATGCAGGAAATTAACTAAACGAAAGAAGTTTCAATATCTGTTGATGTTCTTCTGATAATACAGTCATATTTCTGTTTAAATATATAGGTTGGATTGTCCTCGACAAAAAGTTTAACATACCTTGTATTACGCATGTGCTTTAATACCGTGATGTTAAGTATTACTCAAAGAATTAAACAAGACGGTTTCCTTTTAAAGACCTTAAGATATGTTTACTGTTTCATATATATATTAATTAAATGCTTTATAATTGTGTTATAAGAAACTTGAAAACAGAATGTTTGCAATAATCGATATAAAGACAATTCAATGACAAAATAGTGTACTTGCATTTAACATGCAAGGTTAATGTGTTGTTGTCAGTTCCAGTATGAGTGCTCTCCCCTGTAAACGCTTTGTTCAGAGCTAAGCAGGTATAAACACCTGCATCGTGTTTCTTTGCGCGCTCAATTAATAACTGGTCATTTGAAATCTTTGAACCGTCTTTTAGCCACGTCACTTCCGTTTCCGGTGGATTACCAGGAATGGCGTCGCATATCACATTCACTGCCTCTGTTTCAGTTACGTATACGTCGGGCATGTCGATGACTTTTGGTGGACCTGCAAAATACCTGTTTATAGATTCCCCTTCTTTGTTATAACATACACTGTTTACTGTGACCTTCAATCAATCTTTTTTAAAGAGCCTAAGCAATCTATACCTACTGACAACTCGGCATACATGATGAATTTTCGTAATATATTTTTACGATAATATAATTTGGTGGATGCATGCACTGAAGGGATTAGGATATTGTTGTTCCATTAGGTTTTAGTTCAAATACAAAAGTTCTTATTCAACGCAAGTGTTATGTTGATCTGTTTGTGTGTTACATTTATATACTTAGCAACATGAAGGCGACGTTGGACTTGTAAATATTATATTTCTGTATTGTTTTTTTTTAACTTTTAAGTGACAAACGTATGCCATTGACAATGTATATCCTTAATCTATTACTGTATCTATTTTATATACGTACCAAATATAGCAATACTCCATTCGGCGAGAATTCGGCTTCCGCGAATGCAAAATGCACTGGATCCTTTATCTTTCTGCTCAAATCCATTTGTATACACACATCTATTGGACGTACAGTTCGTGTATAGGTGTCTTTCATCTCTACTATACGGTTGTTTTAAAACAATAACTAATGATAAATATTCGTGTTTGTCGATGTCGTCCTGATGGAACGAACAGTTGAAAATCACCGGTGTATTTTCGGGTACGTATATGCTGGTGTCGGTAATATTACCGGTTGTGTAATACAAATCCTTGTCTAGAAACGAAGAAAAACGTTTGGTAACCTAATGAACAAGTGTTAAAGGGACTTGTTCACAGATTTTGGCATGTTTTGGAGTTTGTCATTAAATGCATTAAATTGATAAATGTAAACATCGGAACTAAATAGCTCCTGAATACAACAAGAACAAAATTTAAAAAAGAAAAGAAAAAAGGGAATCCAAACCGGGGCTCGAACCACTGACCCTTGTTGCAATCCTTGTAATGTCACAAATATAACGATAACAACAGAACTCTCCGAATTATTCAATCGTTTCGCGTTTGTAACGCTTTATAATTTTCAGGTTTTTAAATCGTCGAAAGATGCATATAATGGTTATTTTAGAGCATGGTAAATGATCAGTATTACTGTTTTCTCGCAAATATCATAACTACAACGAAAATTTGAAAATTTGAAACATTTTTTTTTTCAATTTTGTCAATTTAACAAATCTTCAACAAATCCCTTTAATATAGTTCTGTCAAAATAGTGACCGCTTTTTTTCGTAGGTTTCACCCATCACATACTTATTTTGTACACTTATCGTATTCCGTTTGTAATTTCTTTTATTGAACATACATTTTATGTAATGCTAAGTTATGAAATATTGCGAACTATCGGATATTTTTAATCCTAAAGTATGATTTTCCGAGTCCATGTTTTCTAGGCCACGTTTCAATTGCAGTTACGTTGATATTTTGGAATAAATAGAGACAACAATTAATTCCTATCATAAGTCCTATCCATAACAGTCTTCCATTGTACAGCTTCGACAGTTTTAATTGTAAATGAGCATATTTCAATGTGTTCTGCGTTTAATTGTATGACCTTGTCTCTTTGAAGTTGTAAACATATTGTCTTAGCCTATTTCGCACTGTTAAGTTTAATGTATGCATTTTCCTCTGCTTGGATCATTCGCTTATACGGACTTAGTGATTTAAGGGCCAGTAGCAGCCTCTACATATTACGTTTTGTATGCATATTTATGTTATTAATAAGTATTTGATCATCATATGCTTAGTTAGATCATTATGACCTTACATGGTGGTAAGATAATAAATATATACAACACCGGTGAATATTGGTAAAAACTATTCCAGCATGGCTCCTTTCGTATTGCCGTTTTTAATTATTATTACAAGTTATATATATATTNATATATATATACCTGAATTGTAGTAAGTGCATCAAAACTTAGTCACCTCAATATAAAATCGTAACGAAATAGGCTATTGTACAAAGATATATTTAATATTAACAAGCATGCAGTATACCCATTGCGCGAATTTCGATGATATTGCTGGATAGCATTTTTTGATCCTCTTGAAAGGAGCATTTCCATTGGTCGCCGTCATTTAAACCACTTGAAGAACAGAGCATTACACCATGGTCCGTGCACGTGCATTTGCCCAAATTGTAAACATATATGTATAACAAACACCCATTTGTGGAGCGTTTTATGCTAGCAGCGCTCATGTTGTTTTTATAAGTCTGCCTTTTTAAATCAAAATATATTCTATCTATATAGTCCGGGTAGGAACAAACAAGGCTGAAATTGGCAGGCGATGTCCTTTTGGCAAATAAACTTATACCGGAAGATGCTAAAAAAGACATATTTTAAACAACTTGAAAGTGTCAGCATATTACCAGCATAGTTATCTAACGAACAAACATTCTTAAGTTTAAAAAAACATGATATATATAAAGTCAAATAGTTTTATTACAAGAATTAGTATTAATTCACATATTTCTTATACAAGAACATAAAAAACACCCATATTATATTTATTATATGATCAGCATTCTTGTATTTAGTTAATTGTCTCAATTATTGAATCCCTAACGAAAGTCTATATGATGATTGTGCACATAAAGTGATATCTTGATATCTCCAAATGCAAATGACATATTATTTGACATTTTATAAATAAGACGAAATTATTCGAAATACCAACTGAATAACAGGATAAAAATGTATATGTGTTAGTTATAAACTTACCATTGATGAACGTGTCCATCAAAAAGAAAACGTTTAAAAACGACAAACGCTCCATAGTGCTTACTTAAAGATTAATTATGATTCCTTTTTGCTTAATACAATTACACTTCTACCGACTGTCGATTATAATTCACGCCGCCCGGATGAATATTTATATTCGAACAATTTAAATTGCGCAGTGAATGTGCATTTGTTTTCCTTAAGAAACTTTGCGATTCAGACGATTCATAAACTTGTTAATCAACTCACATTTGCTTGATTAGTTATTTTATTCTATGAATGTCGAGGTCTTATATAAATAAAACGTCACGTGTACGTTCTTATTCCTAACAAACACAGTAAGTATTATATTAAAATGCTTTTATGTTGATTAAAAAAAATCATTCAATGTGTTAATTTGTGTTTGTACTATATTACAATTACAATATTCCCCGTGACGATTATGCAGTGACGTTTCTTTGTTAATAAATGAATTTTATAACACGGATCATACAAACAAATGTTATACCCAACTTTATGACCTGGATTGACCTCTTGTTATCATTGTTTTTGAAAGTACATACATGTGTATATGGTCGTTCAGATCTTTTTATATAGACATCAAAGTGTCTATATAGTCCACACCATAACAGCTTAACATTGTAACAGTAGGAATTAATACAAACTTACAATAATTTACCATCATTTTTCGTTCTGTTAAGGTATCCCCATAATTTCATTATTGTATGTGATCAACTTTTGTCCAAACAATATAACTGCAACACATGCAATTTTGACCTTGTAGAACGATCGCACTTGCTGCAGACTGAATGTTGACTTCTATTCCCATAATTGTGCTTAACTGTATCCTATTTAAAGTGCTTGTTCGCATGTGCATACAAATGCATTTTGAACAAAGGTTATTTGCAATACATAGTTATGCCTAGCCTTATTGGTTTGATTACACTATGTGGGCAGACGCATACACAAATAAAAAACGTTATGAGATCATAGCATTAATATTAAATATATTGACTGTGACATTAGGGTGTTTGCCATGCATGTTTCTGCTATTCTCCTAGTCACTTTGATGCAAACCAATATAATAATCAATCAATAAAGTCAAATGGGTTTATACAACATACGCATCAGCGCACATTGGCACGCAACCACGCGCGCATTCATCCACACAGCTATATGGAGGCAAGTTAATTACCCATGTTTAACATATGAGTGAACATCTATGTCTAGCGGCAACATATTTTAATCATTTTTTTTATTATTGGTCAATTATGTATAAAAAGGTTTTCCCATGACAGTTTTCGGTTTTATCGGCGACATAATCGTGAAAACTTTGTTGCTTTGTCACTGTGAAAAATAATTGTTAATATTCGATTTCAGTGTATTTGATAGTCTCTCATGCGCATGCAAAACCGGAATTGATACACTGCCTGAACAGTAACAGTTCCCACTTGACAGTTGAGAATCAGAAATCGCGACTTGGTATAATTGCATTAGATAAACATATAGATATTACTTCTAAATGGGCGCTTGTAGTGAAGATTATTTTTGCTTATTCAGATGGGGTAATCACGTGATAGTCATTATGGTGACGGCCATGTCGATGCAGGTATTTTTCGCCGTGTAATACCCTTTATTACTTTTATTATTTTTATAATGTCGCTCAGTTTCCAGCCATACCATTAAGAAAGTTATTAGCGTTTATTGCGTATAAATATTCGCTCTATATCTCGACTTTTCTTGCTACGAGATTTTTCAGCGGATCACAAAATAACAGCTCGAGCTAAGAACAATTCTTTCATAGTTCGAATTCTGAAATCATAAAGGGATTAATCTGATACTTGTTTTTACTGACTTTTATCGGTATTACATGTTTGTGTGGTGAATGCGAAACAATTGAGTAATAAAATAATAATAAAATTAGATTTAATACATTTTTTTATTTTTCACCATTGTTTTGTTTTAGTTTTAATCGCGATGCTATGAGGTCATTATTTATTTACACATGCTTTTTACATGATCGATTCCGAGCGATGACCCCAGATATTTTTTGTTGTAATTTATATTGTGTTAATTGTGTACTAATCCGTTTAAGTAATTATCGTTTATTGTTAGGTAAGGCATAACGTTTAAATGATCCCCTCCCCCATCCCGATTTTTTTTCGTCATTTACCGTTCCAAGATATTGACGGAAGCTTAAAAAAATTGCGATTTTCAATATCGATTTTAATAAAATGACCCGTTTTGTATAGGCAATTGGTTAGTTGCCTTAAATGAAAGTCTTGCGAGTTATATTAAGAATAGTTTTCCTGTTTCTGAAGTTTCGCCTTTACAACACGTAAAATCAGTGTAATGATCAGCTAATCACGATTTACAGCTGCATCGTCGAGGAAACAATTAAGAACATGTCCTGAGTTGTTGTTGTAAATGTACCACATTGTTCAGTCTTTGGCATTTACACGTATGCAAATTAATGTATTTATTGTGTTTGAAGAATTTGTCTCGAAAACTACGGACATGGACAGTGTATTAAGTGATTGCACTTAAATTAAGTATGTTGAAATGTCCGGTTTATGTTTACCAAATGAGAGCACTTGAACAATGGACCGATGAATAGTCACAGTGTTGAAATCAATTACATAGTATTGTTCCCAACAATGATCGTTGTGTGTCAGGTGCGCTTGCGGAAATATTGTGCATAGATAAACGCACGATTGTTATACATATTAACTGCTTAAAAATGGACTGTGATTGAAATGTTTAAGTTGACATATTACTTGTCTGATTTCATCTTACTGCGTTACATTTTCCTGAGATGGCATTTCAGTTATATGTTTTACTATGAACAACAAAGTAGAATACGATATGATTGAATCATTTTAAAAAGACCGAAACTTCAAACTGAAATGAGGAAGCTCCTATCATCAAAAAGTATTCAATGCATGCTAAAATTGCATTTTGTTTAAATGAAATTAGTCTTATTTAACTACAACATATGTCGATTGAAAGAAATTGATTTTATTATGTTTTTGTTTGAAAGCGCTAAACGCGAATGAAATATAATAATTTACTGTTCGCTAAAAATGATTTGAATGTAGTCGATTGTCTAAGGAGGAATCACATGCTTTCGCGTATAGACACTATAAGATAAATAATTACAAAATTGTTATCATTTGACCCATTCTTATGCGTTTTTATGTTTTCGGTAGTAAAATTGCCATTGAAAAATTAATACAAAGTATTTGTAGGCAGTGGCTTTAAAAGATTGCGAACGCCTTTTAATATTATTTTTTTTTAATTCATGACGCACACGACTTTTAATTTATTGTGATTTAGATTTATATTTATATTTCACGCCTTTTTATATAATATTTGATATTTTTTTTTAGATTTTATCAATATAAGTTTTAGGTAAACAAACAATGCATCTCTCGTTACTCATACTATGGATTTATATGCAGTATATACAGTGAAAAAACTAAAACCGTTGGTATTCATGTTCAATGGATAATTGTTGTCTGCATGGTTATTATTCACTGCATGTGGCATGTGATTGTGCGTTGTGTCACAATTATGAATTACTTTCGAGACTACATAGAATTCATCACAATGAAACTTATGAAGAACAAAATTCAATTAAACACGACTGCGATTCAGAGACCTATGAAAAAAACATTATTACGACATGAAATAGACAATATATCGTGCAATGATACTTTAAAATGCAACTGCGTTGTGTCGAGCTGTGACATAACGAAAACCAAAGACACTTCTTCCAACGTTCTTACGTACTTCATGAATATTTATCAAAATAAACCACAATATTTGTATGTATTGTACGTTTATTAGACAACGTGTTTTTAATGGACAAACATATTGGACGAATACAAATTGCAGGTCTTAATATTGCTGTAACTGTTAAGCACTCATGACAATTTATGTGACATAATATTCAAACGAGAGGTTCATTTTAGGTACAAAGCGAAAAGCAAAACGTCCCGAAGGTGAACAAGACAGCAATCGTATACGAGTTTTTCTTAACGGTGCCAATAAGTTTTATTGTTGTGCAGAAGGTAATCCAGAGCCGCGACTTTCCACTTTCTATTGGTACACATGTGCTTGCCAAAATTCCTGCTTTGAAATCATCTAAACTGCTAATATATCACGTAAAAGATAGAGTTAGACGCACGCATATCGAAGTTTATTCACTTCAACGTGATGGTTTAATATTCTCAACATTTTAAACGTTCGGGACGATCTTAGGTGGTTATCATGTTGTGTTATTTGTTGTGTGCAATGTCAAATTAAATCGATAAAATACAAAACAGTTCAATATGATTAAGTATTAAAATGAAACAAAAAACTCGTAAACAATAAATGATTCAACATTTTTTATGAAGACAAGTTTGAAATATCTTGTCGTGACCTAAACCTTTTTAACTGACAGCCGCATTCTTCAAGCGTTCAACGCTTTTATTTATGTACTGACGGATTTGGGTCATTGGTTCAAAAAGGCCCTTGCCGGCTTCAAGTAATGTATCGAGTTATTTAAGAGGTACGTATTTTTGCCAAATTTCTGTTTAAACGTTGTAAGAAAGTATTTAAATCAATTACGGCATATGTTAAAATAACTTATATTATAGCTTTGTGTTTTATGCCTGCGTTGAAAAACAAATACTGTTATGAAATAATGCAGTAAACGAGTTTATTCTTGATTCTCATGTGCTGGAAAATATTGGTACAATATACTTTTTAAATTGAAGTTTTAAATTAATCATATTGTGTAGAAACACTCTTAATTCATACGATTTTGTTGTTTTAAATGTACATCTTAAGTACAATGTATTGTTAACATGTTTTTTTATAAATTGTAATAGCCAGTTAAACTATATAATGAAATTTACACCGTTCACGTGTGGTTTTTCAGCCGTTATAGTTCCTACTGATTTAGTTGTGTATTTGTTTTTGTCTGATGTGTGTTTTGATCGGGAGAAATGAATGTTAGTAATAGTTATACAATGATGACTTTCACACATTTTATGTGTTGATGATTCAACTCTGTACATTACCCTTTTGTCGCAACGGGTTTGTCGTTCGCCGTTCATACATTTCAGTTGAATGGCATTAAACTGTGCTTTTTACCTTTGAATTTAACACGTTAAATGTGATTTGATTTGTATTTAAAAAATGTTCAAATGGGGTAAAGAAAATACTGTTAATAATGTGTATAAATATCTTTTTAGTAACTAAAGTGATTAATGAAAAGGCCTCAACAATTTAAACGGTAAGTTTTTTTTAATGATACACAATAAAATGACGATTCTTATTGATTCAGAATATGATAAATGTAGCTATTTATATTATAATTCGATAAAGATGCGTATGTTTATATTACACGAGTAAAATATACAAGTCGTGTTTTCGTTATTTTCATGTAAATATTTCTACTTACATTTTTGACGCCCATGTCAGAGAGCTTAGTATATATTTCAGTATAGTATAGTATAGATAAGATCAACACATAAACTGTGTGAAATGCATCCAGTTATAACTAGTACTAACATTAATTTCTCTGGGAAAATCGGACTTTACACATGCGCGTCAAGTATCGTTTCAGATTAGCTTGTGCAGTCGGCTCTGAAGTAGTTTAAGTTGTTCCGAATGAGTTTGGTTAGCATGCTTTACATCACAGAACAAGGATTTATAACTGATTTTGAGCTGCCTCATACATCATCTTTTATTGTTTCCTAACAAGCCATTTACATTGTATAAGGATTTGCCATTATTGTAGAGCGAATGATTTATTTTGAAGTTATTGTTTTGGCGGGAAGCATATCGAATAAATTGACGACCTGAAGTTAATAGCCTATTATGAGTGCGAATGTGTTGATTGCTCACGTATTGTGAGTGAACATTTATTGTTTGGACATTGTAAAGAGTGTAGATACTCCATTATGAAATTGTGCATTAGTGATCAAATTAAAAATTCACCATTTTTTATATTAAAACAAGTAAAATTTATGTCTTAAAAAAAACTTTGATTTTCTTTTGTCATTAAAATTGTTTCGCTTATATATACATTATACATTATAACATGCTAACGAATGTACTTAATTTTGCATGCAACTGAATAAAACATTTTGAAGCATATATATTAACTATTCGGACGTTTGAATAGGCTTTTACATTTACATTCTTCTTAAGCCTGTAGTCGTATGATTTATGTAGACACAAATTTTGACTATATATACTGGTGTGCATAGTCCGCAACAATAATTCTCTACAGAACTCATATTGGAATATGTTTCCTTGTTCAGAAAAATCAAATATAATTAGAGTATCTATGTTTGTGCAAACATATTCATGCTTGATATCAAATCCGCGGAAAAGCAATAACCCTCTGCCATGCGATTGTATGTCATTAACATAATACCCTGACATGATTTTTCCATAACACAATGTGCTGCATTTTAAGACTGTTTGGTGAGTAAAAACAATGCTGCTGTGTTATTGCCATCAATAACCTCTCCGACTACATGAGAGTTCAATGTTCAGTCATCCCCATGCGCATATGGTGTAGGCGAAATTCCTCTACTTCCTACACATATTTGGAGCTGTACCAAACTGGTTGTAGTTATCACAACGCGTGCAGTTAAAAACATATCGGTCATTTGCTTCCCCCAAAAATCATCTCAAAATACTTGATGTAAAAAGAAAAAGATAAATATCGTGAAATGGTTATTTTTCGCTTAAATGATACCCTTTCTTAAAAGTATTCTTAATTTCCATTTTTTGTTATAAATATTTGAAGTGAAACCTAGCATAATCTTGTCTTCTGCAATCAAGTCTGTATGCAAATTGATCATTATCAACATTGTTGATTGTGTCCAATGATAATCTGATTTTTGAAGGACGATGCTGTTAGGAAATTGTTAGACCAAAGTGAGTATGGTTTATATGATTTAAAATGGTCACATTGGAAAAATAGTTATTAGTTTTAACCGATAAAGCTCATTATTAGTGATATCATTTTTCCTTCAATATATTTAAATATCGTCGTTAATTTGTATATGGGTTTCGATTGCAATCTCCTCCGCAATGAACAGAGTCTACATGCACATAAAACAGTTTTAAACGCTTCCATTTAAATAAATGTCGAAACCATATTGTTAAATAATTGCATAGATATAACAGGTTGTTTTAGTCCAACATCACAACTTTTATGTAAGCTATTATATACATGAAAAAATACGTTTGTATGGTTGATTTTTTGAGTCGGTTGCTAGCTTATAGTTCGTTGTTCACCTTGTTTTGCTGAATAAAGTCTCGTTTATCACATAGTTATGGGATACATTGTTTTTATTATTATTGTTAAATGACCTTTGAAGCTTTTCTTCTCAATATGGTTGATACCTGCATTGTCATCAAGTTTCATAGAAGGTAAGTAGTAAGTTAGTAGTTTAAATTAGTTAGCTGTCTACGATCAGATGCCTCATTTAAGTAAGACAACGAAATAGCGCCCCGATTTCTTACAAAATGTATTTATTTATTTATTTTTAATAACAATTGTACAATGCTTGTGAATTTTGCCCCTTTTTCATCCATTTTGTATATAAATGCATTTTGTTCACCGTTGTATAAACAATTTAGTTCGCAGAAATTTCATATCAAAGAAAACAATCGATGATACTATGAAATGCCATTGTACGCCACAGATTGGCAAAATACATTCATCAAGGTCCTTTTCCTGTCTTTGTTTAACTGTTACTCAATCGGCGATGGAATACTTGTCTTCAAATAAAATTGATATTGAAAACACATTAAATGACTCATTTAGGATAAAATGGTCATGTGTATATAGAGCACTCAGAAAGAGAACGGTATATTTTGATAAACCAGTTTTTGGAAGCTATTGACAACTGAAACACGATGCAAAACTTATTTTGACTTAAGTTTCGTCTTAACTTTTTTCTGCACATTTACATATTAAGTAACTTATGTTTTATTTATTAAGTTATTGTCGATGAGTCACGTCAGCAGTCAATAAGTCAGTAAGTCGGTCAATCAGTTAGTAGGTTTGTCACTAAGATAAATAGTAAAACAAGACGGTCGGTTGGTCGCTTAGTCCGATAGTGAGTAAGTCAGTGAATGTGTCAATCAGTTAGTCAGTTGGTCAATTAGTCATGTTGTCAGTAATTCAGTCATTTAATCACTCCGTAGTTAGTCGGTCAACTTTACTTTAGTCATTAAGTCAGTCAGCAGTAAGGCAACCAGCAAGTAAGTCGGTCAGTGACTTAGTCATTTTGTAAGTCAATCAGTCAATCAAAAGTTAGTCAGTTAAGCGATCAGTCTGTAGTTAGTCATTCAATTAGACATCCAGTAAGCAGGCAGTCAGTTAGTCAGTCGGTTTGTCGGTTGGATTGACGTTTTGATTCATCCAACAAATAGCAATAAGCACTTTGTATTTGACAGGTGCATGTGCCAAAGACAGGACGGATATTGGTAGACAGAACAACTCTTCGTTTGTTAATCGAGTTTAATGGTTAAAATGTACACTTTTAAGTTTATTAACATGTCATGTTAACGTCTTCCAAGTGCGCATGTTAACACAATACAATAGTATTAAAGGAACTAAGCATGTGTAACAACCGTGTTGAAATATCAGACGATGAGACGTTGGTTGGAATATTGGCTTGCTGTTTCCAATAGCTGTCAATAATCCACACGCAGATGGTATTATTTCTTTAATATATATCATATTGTATTGACAAAGTATACAAGTGTAAGACAAACACTTCGCCGATAACCAAAAACTAAAAATCAAATTTAAACGTTTTACAATTATGAGTCGACTCTGCAATATGTATTGGTATTGTTTAGAAAGTGTTGTTTTGAGAACTAAACAACATATGTAATCAACGACTGTGTGAGTTTAGCAAACCCTGCCGGTTAAAACATTATAGAGTTATTTTAAGAGGCGAAATAACGCGACTGTTTACCCTCCAGGCTACTATTTTCTGGCAACTAACACATCCACATATATGCGTTTCAATTGGCTTTTTTGGTCCACACAGGATTAGTTATGAATGATATGTATATAGAACGTTCTGTGCATTTAACTGTTTTCTTACACACAATATGTTAAAACGACCAATATATTGACAACATAGAAACACAAATGAAACTTTTCCTGTAGATTAAGTATGAGATACTTTCATGTTTGTATGAAACATCTTTTTCCATAGGGTTTAGTTGTATTGGAATATCGATATATTGTCCTTGGGGAATTAGCAAATATCGGTTCTATTCTATTACAGAAAACCTCGTTAATACGATAATACAATTAAATCAAAATGATACTTAAACATACTTTATCTTTTAAAATCTAACAAAAGGGTATGCGATGATGTATGCTTGTGCATGTTTTTTTTTTACTATACAACACATATAACAAAGCATGTATTTGTATGTTCCCCATTTTTAAAACAAAACACGTTTTCATGGGGGAGGGGGCTATATTTAAAGAAATCCGGACATTTAACTGCTTATTCCGTTGCAACTACAGTTTTGCTACAAGATCTGAACATTCTTTTCTGTCTGAAAACATTATCATATTTACCGGTTTTTGTATACGATGGATGTGATAAAAGTCTAACAATCGGTCGCTCAAAAAAACAGCTGTCGTTGTATTTTGTGTAATGAGGTGTTATATTGTAGTGTATAATATTTAAAACATGAGCGAGCTTTCCATTGTATACCGTCACGTTGTAACACATATCTAATAAAAGGAAAATCGCGTGTTTGTTTTCATCGTTATATATGAACATTTATATGACTTGTTACCTGATTATCACACTTATGTGCAGAGTCGTTTTCACACATATTTGAAGCATTAAAAAAACGTTGCAATGTCTCTTCCTATATGTGTTTCGTACACGTGCTCAATACGTGTTTTTTTCTATCAGGTATGTTCAATAATATTTCATGGAAATATATACATCTCATCACACCCATTCCCCTCAGTCTGTTGTTACAAAAGAACAACTTACCATATCAATTTTCTAATCGATTAAAAATACGGGGTTCAATAGCAATTATGCGTAAGAATATATTATGAGGTAGATATATGTAGTATGATGGAAAAGGACTATCTGTATAGCTAGAATATAATTTCCCTTGCGGAAACGACCATTTCTATGAATATTTCTTACTCGTTAAGGAACATTGGCCGGCAAATATACGTATGTGTAGTATTACAAGTTTTCATATATAGACACACATTATTAAAGTTTCAATCAAACATACGGCTTTCGGCAAATAACTATAATTTTCCTATAGTAAGAATATTTAAACTAAGAGTTTACCATACATATAAAACACGATCAATTAAATATATGAATGCGAATAATTATACCAAGTACACTTAGATAGCATGTTTTGTAGAGATCATATCTATGTTTGAAAATACTGCGTTTGCAATAATATAACCAGAGTGAAACTCCATTTCTATCATTTATACAAGGCACAGGGTCAATTCTATCATTTCTTAAAGTCCCTTTTAAATGAGACAACATCATTTGATAACATCAAACTACTTTTTGGTATTTATTGAAAGCGACAGCATAAGCTCAAACACAATAACACAATATTGCCACCACGCTTTTAATTTAAGGTTATTAATATTGTCATTTATAGCTTTTTAGCGAGTGTAACCATGGCATCATATCAATACTCAGAAAACATGTAACAACATCGTAAGTGATGATGGCGTAGCGAGAAGCGATACAACTTTTTCTCTTGCATTGCACGGTGCTGTTCACTGTCAACTCAACGTTCCCGATAATCGACAAGAAACGGACTATAAATATAATTCGTGAGAAACGATTTATTAGATATGTTGTGGGCGCGTGTTCATTATTATCAGCGCAACATGAGAATATTGATGAAATGTTTATGACTATAAACTCATTACTCTCAAACCGTATTTTACAAGGACAAACAGTTATTTGTACGACATTCCGTGTACGTGTTTTCACATTTGCGCTGTGTGACTTCATGATAAAGACAAATAACAATGTTGAATTGAATAGGATTTGTGGAAAAGCTCCCAAAAATTCGTCAATAATAGACGTTACAAAACGCATGGTCAAAAATCCCATATGGACGGAAATACTCTTTATTTTGTATGTCCTGCGAAGCATGGCCTAAGTGGGTTAAGTGGATTATTATTGGAAACATTATAGGGTGAGCCAATGTACAACAATCGCGCATATGTCCATGTGGAAGAAGCACAATCGAGAGCCAATATCTTCGTGGATAATGATTATTGTAACCCTAGCGGGCAATTACGTCGTTGTCACAAAGCTGGAATGCGTGACTGAGAACAAGAGCGGCTATTGACTAATATCGGACATATGATCTAGTTGGTTAGAGTGAGAGGGTGGGTATGGCAGAAAGGAATTTAAAACGACTACAGCATTCGGATTATGCAGATGAAATGTAATGAAAATCCGATGAGAACGTTCCTTGTTATATACTTTAATAATTGTGGATATGTTTTACAATAACACACGGAATATGTGATCAACTGGATTACATTACATAATTTCTCGCCCTTAAATGGTGTTCGCAAATTGTTTATGATTTTCAGTAATGATATCTTCGGTGTAGGAGTTTAATTTGGAAACGACAGGAATTTAACAATAACAGTGAATGACATGACAACCTTTTCAAAACGACATTTATTTCATACACTTCAAAGAAACTTTTCATTTAAAAAGTACTGTGCTTTTAGGACTTGAAAAATCGAGAGTCATTACTAGTGTAGTGCATAATGGAATTGCTAGTTGTTTATGTGGATAATATTAACCGCGTGATAATGAATTTATAACACAAGTAAGGTAATCAACTTTTCTTTTGGCTTTCATTTACATATATTTGGAAAAACACGTCTTTCATAAGCACAGCTGAAAGATAAACTTACAATTAAACTGCAGCTTGAAATAGAACAATCTTATGTGATAAATAGATGTGCTTAGCTTAGTAGTAGTATTGTTAAAAAAAACGATTATGTCTACTTTAATTGAAGACCCACACATCCCTCTTCTAGAAATGAATGGACGAAATAAGTTTTATTCAGTTTTCGGAGGCAGAGTTTCAAGCATCAGTACCACCGGTAACGGCGCTAATTCTGGAGCTTGCAAGAAACCGTTTAAGAACGGGAAGCCTCATCCATACCATTTCGGGACTGTTGGCAACATGCTCGCCACGCGGAAGGAGCTGTTTCTTCGCCGGAAGCGGTACTGTGACGTCTCGTTGTGTCTAGCCTTAGTGGGGGTTGGCATAATGATCATCGAAACTGAGCTTCACACGGCGTTTTTGATAGATCGGTCTTCTCTTCTGTCTTTCCTCATGAAAACATGCATCACCGCCTTCACAGTGTCTCTGCTCATTTTTCTCGCCATCTACCACTACTTTGATATCCAGCTCTTTGCCGTCGATAACGGTGTGGAGGATCTACGGTTGGCTATGTCGGCTAGGAGGGTAGTCAAGATCGCTTTAGAATTCATCATATGCGGTATACATCCCATCCCGGGCGCGTTTACGGTTTCCTGGTCAGCGACAGTTGCAGACGGCCAGATCGCCCGAAAAATGATTATACCTCTTGACGTAATGTTGTCGGTTCCGATGTTTCTTCGCTGCTACCTCATCTGTAGGGCCATTATGCTTCACAGTCGGCTTTACCAAGACGCATCCTCCCAAGGACTAGGCGCCCTGAACAGAATAAACTTTAACTTCAGTTTCATCTTCAAATCTCTTATGACACTTTATCCGGAATATGTATTATCCGTTATTATGTCCGGGGCGTTTTTGACGTCCAGCTGGATGCTACGTCTTTGCGAAATGTACGGTGAAGACGGTGGAAAGGACGACGTCCATGCTAGCTTCCTCAACTGTATGTGGCTCGTCGCAGTCTCGTTTCTCTCCATTGGGTACGGTGACATCGTGCCTTCGTCATTTTGTGGACGGGGCATAGCCGTGTTGAGTGGCATGATGGGAGCCGGATGCACCGCCCTTGTAGTTGCTGTTCTTTCCCGAAAGATCGAACTCTCAAGATCCGAAAAATACGTGCATGACTTTGTTATTGACGCAGATTTAGATAAACAGTTGAAACAGAACGCGGCCGACGTCATGCGAGCGGGATGGTTTGTCTATAAACACAAAAAGATAAAAGTTGACAAATCTAAAGAGAGAACGCACCAAAGGAAGTTGTTGCAGGCGGTGTCGAACATTCGTGAGATTCGTTCCGCGCAGCGACGTCTCCTTGACAACTCGGTGACGCTGGTGGAGGTTGGGAAATCTCATAACCTGACCGCGTGCTCATTGCACGTGATCAGGCAAAGGCAGGTCATGATGGAAGAAAAAGTCAATGAAATCCAGTCTCAAGTGGCACAGGTTTTACAACAAGTGTCAATAATGGCATCTGCAAATGTTGGGCAATACAAACCTCATCATTCAAATTGAAAAATATATGGTAAATAATGTGACCAGTTAATCATTTATGTAATGTTTATTAACTAATGTTACTTATGGAACAAATTAAGGTTGGCGCATTGCAGTCAACGGAGTGCTTTGAAACGTTCATTCCATGTATTTATGGGTTCAGGAACACAATGAACGAAACAGTTTTTTTGTTTGTCAACGTTTAAACATTAAGCATTGAATTGTGTAACGTACTTTTTTTGTCATTTTGCGAAACGTAATTAACATACATTGATCAATGAAGTAATCTAGAACATGACATGTATGAATCAGCCAACAATTCAAGTGAATGCGTGTTCAAAGAACGATAGCAATATCAATTGTTTTGATGTTGTATTACATTGACAAGATTATTCAGCCTCAGCTTTGTATTAACCTTGTATTACCATGGTGTTACATTAAACTATACCAGCAGTTTTCATTTGAATTTACAAACTTTCCATGGTCGGGCATCAATGGCATTTAATAATATGCTACAAAACCTAGAACTGCTCTGCATCTTATGTATTTTAAAGGTTCAAAATATGTGTTGAGCCGTCTATTGGAATTCGAGAGAATTTTAAATCTATATGAATTTACCTTTGTTATCAACACATTCTTACAAAGGGCAATGTTAACAATTACATCAATATAAAAAACCATGTTCGCCGCGATTCTAACAATATATGTTTTTATTTAATTGTTTGCTTTCTTATACATTAAGATATTGATATTATTATTTTTGTTATAATTTATTAAAGCCCCATCGACACTCAAAATCAACGAATATTTCATACAATATTTCGTAAAATAAAGTTAACCCATAAAAAAAACAGTGTTCCTTACAGCAATAATCAACATTTCGACTCAAGATGTGGTCTAGTAACATAGATTTACCGAGATGCTCGTTTTTTGTGGCACAATATATTCTATTTATTTATATGTTACCAGACCACATCTAGCGTTGACAATTTGGCTATTGCTATAAGGAACACTGATTTGTTATGGGTTAACTTCATTTTACGAAATATTTTATGAAATATTTTATAAATATATATTTTATGAAATATTCGTTGACTTTGAGTGTTAATGGGCTTTTACGATTGCGATGAACTCTCTATTCAGATATATGTATGAACATACATGTTAATCCATCCTATACTATACTTACTGTATTTTAAAAGCATTAGCACGTTTAACATCCATGGACTACTTTCATACATTTTGTGTGTATAAACATGTATATTTTGCATAATATTTAATTGGGCAGAATTTTAGTCCATGCATATTCATATTTCTGATCATTTCCATAGTAATAGTATTTATTTTATTAATCTATAATTGCAAATATAGTAAACATTTCGTTGTATACTAACGATATTAAACGTATTTTAATTATTGGTATCACGATTCAAACGAATTGTTAAATTTATTTCATGATAGAGTTTCTTGAGTTCTAGTTCTGATAGTTAAATATCTTTTATAGATGGACCATATTTCTTTGTATACGTATACTTTCTAACCTTTTTCGTTTTAAATGTATAGTTAATGTTCTGTTATAAAGGAATACGATTTTGTTCTCCTGATATATTTTCAGGAGTTTCATTGTTTGCTATATTCACTGAAAAGATAGTGTCTGCTATGTTCTGTTGTTAAGCCATATTATACGACGTATTAACCATTACAATAACGTCAATAACGTCATTGTACAGATAATTATATTTCTATACCTTGTTTACATTTTTGTCGGATGCTAGATAAAAATAAACCAACTCGTCAACGTAAGCATATTGTTCCTTTTTAAAGACAGTTTAAATTTGCATAGTAATGTTATTTTGTTGGCATAAAATACGGAGTCAATTATATGACCCTTGACGCTAAGTAATGCCTGTTTACATTCGGTAAACCATTGTAGCGAGATGAATGCTTGGTTTCCGTTCAATATGGCACTGTCGTATAAAAGAAGAGTATTATTTCCTGATGTTCACACCTACACACTTTATTACCATTCATTTGTTTTCAAACATCCCATCAGATCCATTAGTAAACATCTGTTTCCTAGTATATAGAGAAATTTGTTCGAACATCGATCGAAAGTTACGTATTAGTACATGAAGCCTTTGCTTGAATATTGGCCATGTAGTTTTAAAATGTGTGTCTCATGAACATAGTATGAAGTAGTGCAAAACATATAGGTATAACGGAATACCGCGAAACGTTCACGCTGTATATCGAATAACGGTATGAGTATCCTGTATCCTAAAATTAATTTGAGCATAATTAAAAACACCATGGGATTTCATTTGACTCGGCACTTTGGGGTTTGGTGCTCAGCAATTGTTTTTTTTACTCAATTTGATGTCCACTGATTGATATTCGTGCGTCATGATTACTCGCGAAATCTTGAACTATTGTGTCTGTTAACGAGCTTCAGCTTTGTTTACATGTGGTATTACAAAAAAAGTAAATTATTTATCCATAAAACGTCGAGGATTTCCTTTGCATTGCACAAACTACGTGGAACCTAATTAATTATGTTGCATTAATTTAATCTTTGATCTCTGACACACATGCAATATGTTTTTTTTAAGCTGATACTGTTTGAAAGACAATGATATCGATGTTGTTAATGGTATGCTTATAATCAAAAGCTTACCCGACCCATGGATACACAAATTTCATTATAATTTCTTTTGTTCATCAAGTACGAACCCTTCAAAGAAATAAGCCACGATCAATTAACATGGACAATCATACCATTATGAGGGTGAATGATGTTGTATTTCCCTTTCAATTAACAAAATCATGATATCCATCACAATTACATAATAAAAATGGTTATGTTTTGATCGGTAAGTATATCCTGGATTATAAAATGAAAAACGGACACATATTTAACCATACCAAAATGCTAATTCAATTGACGAATGTCAATTTGAGCAACATTGTCGTATGTTATTGATTTGTTTTATCCCCTGAACATTATAATGTCTCTTCGTAAATTCCAGCCACCACACCGTCAGCCTCGATCTCGATTCGTGTTATCAAATTGTCAATGTAGTCCACTCCTACGAAACTCGAGTTAGGGAATGAGACAGGTATTGTTTGTCTGAGTTCAAGCGCAAAGGGGCATAGCTAGGATCTATATGTTTAGATAATTAAAAAATGCGATACAACTCTGTGCAACGACATCGAACAAACAAAAGTGGTCATAAAAGAATATAGAGAATAATAGGTTAGTAATGATTATAGATCAGGTTTATCATGCGAGGCTTAGAAAACAAAAAGCACGAGCCTTGGCGAGTGCTTTTTCGTTTTCGTGCCGAGCATAATAAACCTGATCTATAATCAACACTAACCTATTATTCTATTTATCCCACTTTTTATTCAGAAAACCTTTTTATTTAAACAAAATTATTTTTTTATGAGCGTTTGTTGTACTTTGACAATGACTGTATTGTAACCAAGGTCAGTGTATTACTCCGCGTTCCAAAAATAACCGATGATCAAATAATCACTTTTTTTAAATCAGAATATCGTCGTGCGTTAATAATTACAATTTTATTCATATTGAATTGCAAATCAAAAAGTTTTATAACATCAATATAACATGTAATTGTTATATGCAAGGAACTACATTTGTTTACAACGTCACAACCGCCTAACACCACACACAATTCACTTTCGATATCAAACTAACAACTTTTGATCACGAGGTGCAAAATATTTGCTTCTTTGTAATAATATGTGGTTATTTCGTGACAAAATAACAATGATAACTTGGATTGGAGCTAATTATATACATTAAAATTTTGAATGTGGAAAGTGGCACCAAAGAATTGTGAGGCAAAGTTGTTCGAACGAGAGAAAGACATTTGCTGGTGAAGTGACTGGGTGGGGCGAACATCAACTTGATCAAGATCAACTTGTTCAACGGTAGACAGTGGTTGTCTAGGCTGCATTTCGGCCATAGTTTCAGTGCATGAAGGTGTACACGTGGAAGCTGTTGGGTGGTTACATTTACTGGACTGAGCAAGAATGTTGGAACACTTTTGCTGCTGTTCAACAGATATGGTNCCTAATACTAGAGTTTTAATGACAATAAGTGACAACAAACACATGTGTTTACTTCTTTTATTTGTTTAAAGATCATTAAAATTGACAAACAGTTGAGATTGTTTTTATTATTAATGCACTTGGCAAAAACAGGTGACAAGGTGCGTGGGAAAAAAGTAGTTCCGATTCGACAGTTGATGACGTCACTCGGTGTTTTATAGCAGAAATTTAATCAACGGGGCTATAATCAACCGAAATCGCTGTAAAAGTGGGATAAAATATAACACTGTTAAATAACATCGCGAAAACAACATCGGTCCTGAACGAATTACACAACATCTGTTGCGTGATCGAATACACAAAACCTGTTTAAAAAGAATTACGAAATAACAAAGTTATGTGTACATTTAGGTTATTACATATTCAACTTTTTAAACTTTATAAACCGTTTGGATCATATATATATATATATAATGTTGGTAAAGTTAAGGGTTGAGCTACACCGAGGTAGACTTTGATGGATGAAAACAATAGGATATCGTATGCAAAAGTTTGTAATAATAATACATGTACATTTATAATACATTTTCGTAACTTGATAGATTCCATCTTGTATGTAATAATTGTGAGCTCTTTTCTTAAAAACTGGAAATGTATCTGTTTTGAATTAGTTGTGTTTATATTTATGTAAGTTGAAAATATACTATGTATAGTATTATGTTTTTGTTTGATAGTTTTCTTGCAACGTTAAATCCAAAGGATCTAATATATATTGTTCAATTGTAAACATCGACATATTGACTGGAGAAAGTGCATCGATGTTTCCTAACATGCCATTTAAGTCGATACAAATTCTAAATCAAAGTAAAGTAATACTAGATAACACTAGCATTACAAATTCATACATGGCTTTCAAGATCGGTAAGAAGAACTTCTGAATGTTATTGGCGCCTTATTCTATGCACACATATTACCTTTTAATCTGAAATTTATCATATGATACCCAGGTAATCAAAGAGGAATAATGCAATAGTTGAATCGCTGCCATACGTGTACACACATGAGAATAAAAAATACCATTCGGAGCTTGTTGGCAATTGTAAGTATTATTTGTATAGTTTTTAGCTGTAATTTAAAACAGTTTGTTATCAAGATCGTCGAGAATGCCGAAAAGAAGACCCATGGGATAACAAAGCATGATGATCCACACGCAATGCATACATTTTTCATCACTACAGATTGTTGTTATTGCCAATGCATTCAAGTATCATATTAACAATACTAACTCAAGAAAGGCTTCCAATCGCAAAGAGATTAATCTCGACTTTAATTTTCATCACAAGCATCATGCTGTTTGAATAAGTATTAAGTTTTACACAAGAGAAGTCGGAATTTAGTTCCATGTAGCAGGTAATGGCTCTTACCAGCAGATTCGTTACTTACTGACTTTACTCCTGTGTTCTTTGTAGAATTCGTTTAAATGGAATTGATTGATTATGCTTGGCTGATTATGGTCGACTGATTATATGAAAATAGTCTAGCCTTTTATTACTGTTAACTTATCAATTTTTAAATTGTGTTTTTTTTTCGAATACTCTTTCATGCTGATATTCAAGTATTTAAACACATACTGCTTATATGAACATAGCTGTACCCTTTTAATACTGTTGACTAATCAAGTTTTATATTTTGGAATTTTCGAAAACGCTTACATACCGAAACATAGGTATTTAAACACATATGAAGACACAAACGCCGTGTTTTCGTTCAATACAATTGTAGAACGTATTACAATTGTTAAATAACATCGCGAAAACAACATTGGTCCTGAACGAATTACACAACATGGGTTGCGTCATCGAATACACAAAACCTGTATTGAAATAATTACGAAAGAACAAAGTAAAGTGTACATTTTAGTTATAACCTATTCAACTTTTTTAAATCTTATAAATCGTTTGGATAATATAAATCTAATGTTGGTAAAGTTTAAGGTCGAACTACACCGAGGTAGACTTTGATAGATAAAAACAATAAGATATCGTATGCAAAAGTTTGTAATAATAATACATGTAAATTTACAATACAACTTCGTTAATTGATAGTTTCCATCTTGAATGTGATAATTATGAGCTCTTTATTAAAAACTGGAAATGTATCTGTTTTGAATTAGTTGTGTTTATATTTATGTGAGTTGAAAATATACTATGTATAGTATTATTTTTTTTTATGGATTTCTTGCAACGTTAAATCAAAAAGATCTAATAGATATTGTTCAATTATAAACATCGACATCTTGACTCGAGAAAGTGCATCGATGTTTCCTAAAATGCCATTTAAGTCGATACAAGTCCTAAATCAATGTAAAGTAATACTAGATAACAATAGTATTACAAATTCCTACATGGCTTTCAAGATCGGTAATAATAACGTCTTAATGTTATTGGCGCCTTATTTTAATGAACATATATTACCTTTTAATCTGAAATTAATCATATGATACCCAGGTAATCAAAGAGGAATAATGCAATAGTTGAATCGCTGCCATACGTGTACACATATAAGAATAACAAATGCCATTCAGAGCTTGTTGCCAATTGTTAGTATTATTTGTATGGTTTTTAGCTGTAATTTAAAACAGTTTGTTATCAAGATCGTCGAGAATGCCGAAAAGAAATATTACTTATAATAAAATACAGTATGTAACTTCGCCTAGACCTGAATCCGAGACCCATGGGATAATAAAGCATGATGATCCTCGCGCAATGCATACATTTTTCATCACTTCAGATTGTTGTTATTGCCAATGCATTCAAGTATCATATTAACAATACTAACTCAAGAAAGGCTTTCAATCGCAAAGAGATTAATCTCGACTTTTATTAGCATCACAAGCATCA
The DNA here is from genome assembly GCA_007657795.1 of Dreissena rostriformis. NCBI lineage: Eukaryota > Metazoa > Mollusca > Bivalvia > Myida > Dreissenidae > Dreissena > Dreissena rostriformis. The sequence goes on from VMBQ01004487.1 coordinate 235,357, forward strand.
TGCTGTTTGAATATGTATTAAGTTTTACACAAGGGAAATCGAAATTTAGTTCCATGTAGTAGGTAATGGCTATTACTAGCAGATTCGTTACTTACTGACTTTACTCCTGTGTTCTTTGTAGAATTCGTTTAAATGGAATTGATTGATTATGGATGGCTGATTATGCTTATATGAAGATAGTTCTAGCCTTTTATTACTGTGAACTTATCAATTTTTAAATTTATAGTTTTTTCGAATACGCTCTCATGCCGATATTCAGGTAGTTAAACACATACTGCTTATATGAACATAGCTGTACCCTTTTATAACTGTTGACTAATCAAGTTTTATATTTTGGAATTTTCGGAAACGCTTACATACTTAAACATAGGTATTTAAACACATATGCAAAAACAAACTTCTTGTTTTCGTTCAATACAATTGTAGAACGTATTACTGACTTTGTTTTTGCTCTCCAAACGTGGTTAAATGTGTGATTTATAAAGTTTTCTTGTGAAAGACAAATGTCTGACTTGTTTAAAGAAAAGTTATTGGGCTGATTTTCTCTTGTAAATGAGATCCGCTCTTTTTAAAAAGAAAACTAGATTTCAAAAGAGAACAATATCTGAAAACGACTTTCTTTTTAACCAATCAGTAGATTTGCAAATGATTTAATATCAATAATTCTTCTATGTTGGTAAAATTAGTATCGCCCTGCGGAAAACATGGTTTCCAAAGGAAATGACATTTTTTCATCTTTATACTTCATTGCTAACGTGTTGTCCACTCAGAAATAAACAAGTTTGATATTATATATATATATATATATATACTCATTTACACAGAAATATGTATAATTATGTTTCCTACCTAACGTTGATAAAGATTGCACACTTTTGCAGACTACACACTACGTTTTTTTAAAACAAAATATGTTAAATAGCGTTTTGTGCAAAACAATTTTAAAACTGTTGCAACATAATAATCAATATTGCTTCAGGTTTTTCAATAATTGTAATTGTTTTGTCTTCCTATGTTCGGAAATCAAGACCGCCAAAGATTAGGAACAACAGCAGGATACTTTTGTGTCTAAAACGCCGTAAGTAATCAGTCATACTCTTACACTCATTTTATTCATGATGTCTTCATTGCTTGTATGGCAAGTATTGATACATTATGAAGATTCTTAAAAATAAAACTAGTTCTCGCATAATGACTTCTTTTAACGAATGCATTTAAAACTAGTATTTACCGTACTTATAACTTGAAAAATAAGTCTTTAATCGAATTCCTGTAACAAAACCTTATAATTCTTAATATACAGGTTCTGGATGGAAAACATAAGAACCAAATACCTAAAGCAAAGGCACACGCTATTCATATTGTATTTGTCTTCCAAATGTTATCGTTCTATATTTTATTCACAAAACACTTGTTGCATCGTCTTTTAACAGAGTATCTCAGAATCATAAAAATCATTTAGTTCCAAAAAAGCGCGAATAAAATTGCATTATTCTTTTACAACACCCCATAAATGTGTCACATAATCATCTTACAATGAGTAGCCTGCCAAATAAGTGGCACATAAGGGTACAAAACGACGGAAGCCTGCTTTTCAAATTGCAATCATTACGAAATAAATCTGGATGTTTGTATCAGCCAAAGCCCTACCGACGCCCATAAAAACATCTTGAAAAATATGTACTGTTCTGTACTGAAAATTATAAGTGCATTTTCGAAAATGTATTGTTTACAGTTCATGTGAAGGTTTCAATTTAGTTATTTAATAATTCTTTTAAAGTGCTAGCAGTGTTAGAATTTATAACTTACCGCTTTTCTAACATATTAGAAAACAAGTGATGTTTGTATAAAATGTATTTTGCCCCATCCTAGAGGTAATTCGTCAGCATATGAACTTGTTAACAGATGTTTAAATAGTGCATGCCCCCGTGACCTTTAAATATGGCATTTTGTATGAAAATTGGTCTGGCAATTTAAGTCAATTGTCATGATTATTTTGCTTAGAACGTTTATAGCTTTCTGAACAAATGTATTGGATTTTGCGTTATTGTTCATTATGACGTTCTTAACGTCCGTTGATTCTGTTGATCGAATTGAGAATATGACATGTTATCCAATAAAGAAATAGCTTTATATTTACTTATAAGGGCGCTCAGGGTTTTGCAGACCTCACTAATCAGTATCCCTTTTGCTATAAAAAGACACTTTACTTGTAGATAAATAGTTACGTTTTTGGAAATACATCATTTATTTATTTGTTCATTTGTACAATGGAGTTAAACGTTAGATGTAAAAAATGATATTGTGACAGAACCATTGAAACCATGATTGCCGTTGAAATGACTTTAAAACTAGATTTATAAACAATATAATGTAGTTTTATAAACTTGAAGCAAAACATGCAATGGTTCTGTTTCCATGGCTCTGTCTCCGCGCATAATAACTTGAAATAACGATAATGTATTTAAATATAATCGAAATTGTTGTGATTATATTATGAAACACAACATGTCTAAATATATGCATTGTAGTAATACTATGTGTTTGATGAAATGTTAGGCGGAAATCCTTGTATAGCTCGACACAATTAACCAGACACTGAACTTAATGCACGATTTATTTTAAGTACCGGTAGTTATGTGTATATGTGAGCAGCGCTCTAGGACAATCGGGCCTAATGCATATGCGTAAAGTGTCGTCCCAGATTACCCTGTGCAGACCACGCACGCTAATAAGGGACGACATTTTCCACCTCGACCTGAATTTTGTTTACAAGAGACTTGTTTTAAACGAAAAATTCCATTAAACCGGAAAGTGATGTTCATAATTATACTGTGGGGACTAAACAGATTAATTTGGAACGATACTTTACTCACATGTATTAAGGCCGGTTTTTCCAGAGTATGACTCATATGGTTTTGTACGTTAACTAGAATACTTTCACTAAAGGACGGTTAGGTTGTCAGTTATCCCGTAAATAACTTGCAAGAAAGAAACCTTGTATTATACAGAACGTAATTCAACCGTGTAACTTATGCTAGTTCGCAAGTGTCCCGTGAAGGTTTACCAGCTATAATATGTAATGACTATTGGGTTATAGGTATATTTGTTGTGATAGGAACACTAAAATTATCCCCTCATAAAACAATCAGATTTAGCAAATATCATGATGTTTCAATGACACCGGTGGTTTATTCTATTAAGACAGAGATACCATGAAACTCAAAATGCTATTAACTTTGACATAAAAAACCTCCAATCACAATCAAACGTATGACATATTTGTGTTTTATCATACTATACAATTATGTTTTAACAAAAAATTGTGTGTGTACACAACTCAAGTATGGATGGAGATGAAAAGAGCACATGGTATTAGTGAAACATGTAAAACAAATTATAGTAATTTATGTTCCAATAACAGCTCCGTCACATTATATCGATACGTAACGGTTGTACATATATATCTGTTTATAACTCCATATACGACAATGTATGTTTCGAGAGACTTCAATGGCCATGCGTCATTTTGTTAGTTTCAGGGTAGTTCGTTTGGTTCTGTTGACTAGTATAAATCACAAATACTATAAATCCTTGATATACACGTTGGCGTATAAGCACCATATGAATGTTGGTGAAAGATGTTATTTCCCGAAACCCTGTACCAAATTGAGAAACACAATTATAGCAAATTGGAAAAAGATCCGAATGTTATAACCGTATTCGTTGAAGTACTGTTCATTCCTTAGGCAAGATGAAACATAGTTCTCCGCGATACTCCTTGTGTGATTTACTGTTAGACAGATGTTGTATTTCCCATTTTCATACACTATTTATGTGAACAGAATATTTGAGAAACAATTATAGTTTTATATACATTTTGTGTAAGTGTTAAATACTTGTGCGATGCAAAAAGAGCAGCCAAGCTAAACTTTTATAGCATCAAATAGGTTTTGTGTGATGGTACTTTCAAATTGCGACATATGTGCAGACTTTATTGTGTAGCGTTAAAATATCGTTCTTTCTCTAAATGTCAATAATACGTTATATTTAAAATTGTGCCATAAAATTCAAAAATAAAATTGTGATGACAGTTTTCATACTGCGTTTCATGATGATTTCAACCACATATCTCTCAAAAAGACTACAAATGGTTTGATGAATGTGTGCTGATATTCACATGTTACTCAGTTGTAAGTTAAACATGATGTTCTTTAAATAAACGTGTAAGTGTCATTGATAAGATCAACATACTATTTCATTAATTGGGCATACACCACCACTTTTTACATTCTGCATTTTGTATGCAAATGAACGGGTCATTTGCATTATTAAACGAAGAATCCCCGAATTACTGACCACATTGGTTGTGTTCTTTAAATAACTTCGCGTGCGTTGAGTACATTAGCATTACTTTATATGGGACGACTGAACCTCTAGAGACCTCATCAGCAGAGAAACTTTGTTAACATCCTACAATAAACAGGAGAAAATGTCCCCTGCTCTCGAATGGACATTGAAATTTACACTTGATCTTAAGTGTAATTCAGGCTTTACATTCTGTGGTCACGTAGCGACAATGTCCTCTGGCTTTTATAGAATATCAGTTAACTATGTTATTGTATGCAGACATTTGCCTCACGTGACTCCACTTAATGGTATGGCATCCAAAAAAGGAAATTTGAGATTTGAGTGATAAGCTAATAAATACTGGTATTTTTTCAAACTTGCGTTACTTCTTAAAATTAACCAAACAATTGAAGCAGTGATGAAATATGTCAGCAAATTGATTTCCCATTTTAAAACGTAAATTTAATTATCTAAGGCACTCATCGATTGCTCAAACTAAAGATAGTTAACCCTGACAATTATCAGACGTTAAGGATAGAGAGAAAAAAAACATTATCAAGCCTGTTTGGAGACCTCAAATTCCTAGCATATTGTTAGTATATGCCTTTTTGCGCATGGATGCATTTGTATATTATCGTTTCCTACACATGTTATGCTATCATATCGATTCATAGGTCTTTGAAGTTGGCTAGATAATTTATATTGGGTATAGAAGATTCAATACCGATCCAGAGTCGAAAGTAAAACGGGGTATTGGTTGTACGAACTTATAAAATATTGGGCCAGAACGAATACCCAGATGGGCATGTCGTATTCGTATTTATGTGAATTACAAATAATTATATCAAACCAAGGACAAATACCCACCTAATTGTTGGGTATTTGAATGTTTTCGAATATCGAGCCAATGCCAAATACCCAGCTCAGCATTCAGTATTCGACCATTAGTCAAAATCAAACTAGAGACAAATACCCATCTAGGTGTTGGGTACTCGAAGAATTTGGGGTTTCGAGCCAAGATCGAATACAAACTAGGTATTGGGTATTTAAACTTAAGCGGATATTGAGCAAGGGACGAATACCCAGCTGGGTACGTTGTATTTATTCTTAGAGAATATCGAGCCAGGGACTAAACCGTGGGAATGTTGTTTTCTTTCTCCTCCTAGCGACATCAAGTGCAAGTTCTACACAGGAAACGGACTTGAGAACTTTTCAATAAGCCTCAGGCTTATTTTCACAGACTGATGTTGATATGAACTTGTACAGTTCAATGGAGGGTGAAATACAGAGGCTTCTGTGTTCAAATACTGCCCTCAGATGTAAATGTGACTTGCCATTCTTTACAGACAATGTTATACTTTTGAAATATAATATAGACTTACACATTTTAAGGTTTTAAAGGCCTTGTACCACTATGTGAAACCAGATTTGATAGAAACGTATAACAATGTTCTGAATAATTAATAACAACAGTTTACTGTGACACTAATGAGACTTAGAGCCACCAATTATGAGTTGTGGATTCGGTTTGGTGAATTGGGTAGAACAATATCACGAGCATAACGATTTTTTTTTTGAAAAAAAACAATCTCGACATAACAAGCAGTAGTAAACTGGAAAATACGGGAAAAGCTTAACTTATTCGAAATACAAAAATACAAACACTCCAACGTATCTAATTGGGATTACACCACAAGGAGTACATTCATTTATGCCCATTGCTAACAGAGGACGAGATACAGAAATGCACATAACATAAACTGGTGGGTTTTGGAAAAACTAGTGACAGGTGATGTTTCGTGTCTGACTTTGACATTCGAGGCAGTGTTGGGACAGTGAGTGCACAAGTCTATATTTCTTCTTTTTTAAACGCGGAAAATCTCAGTTTGGTGATCTACATGTAAACAGAACCGGAAGAAGTGCTTATAGCTGAATTCACGTTGAACTGGTGATTGTTTTAGTGAGACAAAAGTATACTGTGCTGTCAAAGATATGTCGCATGATTTTTTCCATACAAAATGTTCAGTGTAAGTTGTTGGCTTACACAATTGTGTCACTCCGTTGTGCCCTTTAATTGACAAGTAACATAATGAATGTGAAGAATCAAAGAATGAACTCATGTTTCATTATCTGTGATGCTGGAAGTAGAATTTAATATAATGTATATTCATTGTTGTTCTTTTCCAGTGTGTATGTTGCATGAATCAATACATACCTATACATAATATAATGTAATATTTCCTTTCGTTTGTACTGTTACCTATGCATTATATGGAATACAGTTTTTTAAATCATGTTATATTTGATCCTTGGTTAAAGTTTATGACATGTAAACTTTACTTCTTTACTCAGTTTTATGACTTCGATTTCACATTTGTTTGGAGAAATATCAGTTTGAAATTTATTCAGTAAAAATACATAAAATACACACGGGGGAATAACGACATTAATGCCGCATTTATAAACTGAAGCTATGCGAGGGTAAATATTTACTTTACAAAGTATTGTTCACTTTCGTATGCATAAGTGCAATCGATGACACAACAAAATATCATTTAAAATATCATATCGAATCGTAACACGGTGTTCTATAATGCAATTATATTCAGTTATGAAAACATTAACCTTGTCAATATTTCTTATATACAATTTAAAGGGACTGTAAACCAAGAATGACGAAAATGAAAAGTTCTAAAATACCGTATTTTTGTACAATTATTAGTTTATATTGATTAAAATATCACGACTGGTATATAAAATCGCTTGAAAAAAAAAAATACATTATTTTTGTATTTATTTATTTTTACTGGGTATGCAAACCAGGTAACTACCAGTTAACTATAAATAACGCAAGTAGACTGATCATCATCGTCACGTGGTAAACCCAGAAATGCAAATTGTGCATGCGTAGTGAATTGTATATATTTTATATATAAAATGATCAATCTACTTGCGTTAATTATAATGTGTATATCGCTATGTCACCTATTTTCGCGATGTACTTTCGATTTCACAGCGCGAAATTTTATTACCGAATATACTGAAAATATGACTTTTTTTCAAGTAATGTAATATACCAGTCGTGATATTTTAATCAATATAAACTAATAATTGTAAAAAATACGGTATTTTAGAACTTTCCTTTTTTCGTCATTCGTGGTTTACAGTATTTAACGAGTTGTAAGCCAGGGAAGGCAACCGACGGTGGCTGCAACTGTACTAGTTTCGAATTAGTCTCCCTTTATTTGCCCTCGTTTTACGTATTGTTTTGATACTATGTAGTACAAATACATGACAACGAACTCAAAGGACATGCTCTCGCGTGCGGTATGCTCTGTTCGAAAGCGACACATGTCACTAAGAGAGTCCGCCGGCGGGTTCGGCGTTCAACGGTCCACGTTGTCAGATCATGTGTGGGTCAAAACTGAGTACAAAGGAAGGCTCTTTGTGACCAACGACGTACCAAAGACTTCCCTTGAAGGATATCAACGCAACATGGGTAATGAAGTCTTATCTCTAGATCTAAAGTAAATTACAAAAGGGTGGATATTTTGACGGCGACGTATGAACAAAAAGTAAAATACATTTCATTCACATGCGTTTAAGCTTCTACACCGCATTTCCACAGCATTCAATGTTTTTTTTGTATATAACTGTTACATATTTTTTTGTCTAGGCTTATTGAAAAAAGAATGATTTTAAACGCTTAATAATATCAAATTGTAAAATTGAAAAAAGTATTATTATCGCATCAATTCTGTATTTTAATTAAAGAGTAATTGAGATATTGCCATAAATTAATGCATGTTTAATATCAATAATTATCACGCATAAAAAGAAAACGTTTCGACTCAATATTCTTCAGTACGAGAGTCAATAGGACACGTGACTCATCAGTTAAGAGGTTGAGGAGTTTCACGTCCCGTCATCGTCTGAGTGCAAGGAAGGCGAAGAATGGGGACCAAGCATGGACGGGTTGTCTTACGAGATGATGATAAACGAGCTTTTTTCTTCGCGATAACGCTTGATCTAACAAAAACCTAAGAGAAAAGCCTGATCCGGTATCTATTCATTTAGTTCAATACAATCACATACATTTACAATTAATAGTATAATAGTAAGTATTTGTCGCAATGAAATGTGTATGTAATAGTGTGGGTATTTATAGATGTATCGTATTTATTCATCATTGCATTTATTGTTGTCAAAACTATTGAAATAATGATACTTTAATATGCACATATCTTGGTAGGTATTAAGCTGTGACAAATTATCCCTACTACCATTTCTCCCTGCCTTTGATTTAATAATGGCAGTTTTCAGTCTCTGTCTTGAGTGTATGCGTGTAATAGTTCGTCTATTGATTTCAACTTGTTTGCAAACAATAACGTTTATCACGCGTATCATTCTCCTAAGAATTAAACGTAGATTTAACCTTATGGGTTTTGTCTTGCGCTACGTCTAGAGTTCTGGTCCATAAATGTCTCGATGTTACATAGGAAATGAAATACAATGATGTATCATGTAGTTGTGAAGCCTCTCCAACTGATCGTTTGTAATACAATGGCTTACATTTTGGATTGGTATAGTCACTTTCGAAGTATGTGTAGAAAATGGCTTCTGAGACAATACAAACATTGAAAACATTTTCAGTTTCAGTTGATTGTCGCAATCTGATATATAAGAATCTATACCTGTACTAAACAACATAAAACGTTTTAATTGGACGTTAAATTTTTAAAACATTACTGAGAGAACATTTTAAAGATAACAATACTTTATTTTGATTTTTATACTCTAAAGTGTCCAGCAATAAATGAAAAACAATGGCCTTAAAATTTGACCTTCACCTTGAGGTGCACAGCAGCGTTATGGGTTCCAACAAATACCTCTTTGAAGTAAACATTTTTGCAAGGACTAAAGTTTATTCTCCAATGGGTTTAGGATATGACCATGAGATGTCGTGCCCTCTCGAAAATCATTCGACTCGGCGTCTTGCGTCTTGTAACAATTACAATTCTTTCCTTACATGATATGTTTTTATCACATGATTGGTAAGATTCCTAATATATTGATGTCGAACAAGGTAGTAAAATGCTCAGAATGGTACGTACAGAAATTTATTATTTTCTCTTAATATTTTATTATGAAAATTCTGAACCAAGGAGTGGCCGTCCATGCATACAACGATCAAAGGTGACCTTAACAGCTCTACGTATTCTTCAAACAGTCGAGCAACAAATTGATTGGTGGTGGGTATGGATGTATAAAGCTTATCTAGCTCAACTGAAATATTTATCAACCCTAACTGTTTAGTTTACTGGAGTCATACAAGTGCATTAACTTGAATGCCTTTGATGCAGCCATCAGTTAAATTACTCATTGACGTGTGTCCCCCCCCCCCAATGAGTAACTAGCATTTGCTTCCGTCTATGAATAAAACATTTCACATTTTAGCACTCCCTCGCAAACCAGTGGATGATATATCATCCATGATACTTAAATATCCAGTTGTATATCAAAGTCGCTTAATGTGTTGCAAACCGCTAATTGCTAATGAAATCGCTATTTGTGCTATTACACTTTTGCGTTTGCATATGTATTAAAACAATTAAATCTTTGGAGCAAATATCTTTAAAGGCTATTGTAAAGCTCATGCTTATGTAATAAGATCTATTTCCTATTTAACCAATTAAATGTGGCACTTGAATCGAAACGCCACACTGTGGACATCAGCTAGAACATCCCGGAACTTTTTTACAAAGTGGGTTGTTGGTAATAACGTTTTGCGATTTGTGACCTTAAGTACACAGAACAATGCTTTCTAGAGACAAAGTAACAGTTTGTTGTTGTTTTTTTTTGTTTCTAATTACAACAAATATCTTCCATTGTTTAACTCCCAACAATCAATGTCTTGTTTTGAAACGAAGCACTTGTTCCACCGGAAGCTCTTATAATGATTTTGGAAGTCATAACGCGTGCATTGATCTTGAAGGAATTACGCATAAGCCTATATTGTAATTTTTAACCATCATCCACACACTGTTACCAATCAGAACAATAGACTTATAACATGGTTCATTTGACAAGCACATTAATGAGCAAATCATGATGAATTACAGCTGAATCTGGTTACTAACCAGATAACATAAAACAAAGAAAATAAATAACGATAAATGAACTCAAATACATAAACACGATTTGTTGATACAAATTCTGGAAAATAAGCAAAACCATTCAATATAGGCATGAAATACAATCAAAGTAGACTATCAAGTAATTATGGAAGTATTAAACAACTGAGTGTATGAGCTAAACATTCTTAGTGACGTCATGCCATATGAAAGCTCGTCTATAATGTAACAGTTTTATTATAATGTCCTATCTTTCACATATTATTTTATCAAAATTGTAAAGTTGCTTTGAGTATAAATGACAGATGCAATCCATATCCAGATAACTTTTATCCGCAATGCAATTAATTTCCGTAAATAGTGTGGATACTTCAACTGCCAATGTCAGTCACACTACCCACTTGATTAAATTGATTTGTAATTACATTACCTTGTGAATGAAATGTGTACAACTTTAATAACGTTAAACCTTGAAGACGGTATTGTGTTTTGCTAGCTGCAGGCTGAAGCGTCAAAGTCTAAGTTTACCAATTCAGGAACGCGTGTACCGCCCCTTTATATCGATGTCATTTTAAAGAAAGCTTCGAACTCTACTAATAAGATCATTACCGACCTATTGCTAAATGTTAGCAAACACAACAACCTGTAGGCTTCTACAGTTGTCTAAAGCAGCACAATATACGTTCTGAAAGTATGATCATCTGCGTGTATCGATCTCTTCCTTTGTCCCGCAACATTTATCTTTTTCAATCTGTTAAACCGCTTTGATCAGCATACGTTTCCAGGTTTAACTATTCCCAGGTTGACGTGTAATGCAATGATTAGTCGTGGGTATCAGACGATAGTCACGCCCTTGTAACACCATTAATATGTAATATAGTTGCTGAGATTGTTGCCATGAAGGCGTGATTATATCGCATGGGCCATATTCAGTGTAAGAAACAGTCACATTGTGAGCACATACCACTCGGTTCGTTTAATGTTTTCTTGTATGTAGTTGTATCTGTTCGCGTACACACAGCTGCATGTACTAACATTATTTATAGTAAATTATTCTTGCAGACTAACCAAACAAACATGGAAATTACACTTTTCGTCGCATTTGCTGCACTAGTAATAGGGATAAATTGTAATCCAAGAAACGTTCAGTTTGAAAAGAGTACTGATGTCTCGGGCTTCACATGTTCTGCCGCGAAACAAATCGGCGATATAATTCCGACGCAAACCATGGCGATGTGCACAAGCGTGTGCGCGGGGACAGAAGGATGTAAGGCGGTCTTTTACACGCATCCTTCGTGCGTCAGATGCCGGTCTCGATACAGAGAGGCGGCTGATTCAAGGCTGATACCGATGCCGGGAAGTGTCAGCTACAGAACAGGTTTAGTACTGTACTTAATAAAATGTTTAAAAATGTTTAAAATGTTTAAAGTTTGTATTGTGCAAACGAAGAATATTTTTTTTCCGATTGTTCGTTTGTCTACCGAATTAAGTGTTTATAAAATCTCGAATCTTACGTATATGATTGAGATATGATTGAAATATACCAATATAGGGAATTAAATATATGTAATATAAGAACAATTGATAGAAAATTAAAATCGAATATATTAACATTGTTTTCTTGCTTACAAATTAAATGTAAGGCTATGAAAGTATGAGGTGCCGGTATGATACACGTTCAGAAGGTGATTTTGGCATTAAGTAAAGTTCAGGGATATGTTTTGAAATTACAACTTTTTGTATTTTTTTATATTCTCTTCAGTTGTAAGATGTGAGCCTGGATGGTACTTGCTTGGAGACTCGTGTTATCTGTTCAATCCGTCAACAAATCTGGTGTTCGATCAATCCAAGGTAAATTTGAAATCGTATTTATTTACGTACAAGTTGTTTATAAAGGGGTTTGTTAGCGCATTATGTACGATTGCATACAGCTATAAACTATTATGTTGAGGTCATAATATATATATATATATTTTTTTTTTTAACAGCTAAAGACAAAAGAAAACATGCATTCAGCTCCAGTAAGACAGATAGGACTTGTTTGATTTACAAAACAATTGTATGTCTTTATAGCGACAAAAATATTCCCCAACCCCCGCCCGCGACGCCGCAAATTCGCAGTTAGCAGCAATGGCTAGGATGAAAAAGGGGCATACATTCTGTTAATTTTAGCGTAGTCCCACATTCATATCATAAGGGTCGATGCCTGTAACTTAGAATCATGTACGTTGACATATTTTGACAGACGTCCGTAAGGATTCCCGTTTGCTACCCTTTACTTCGTTACATGGATAAACTTATATATAATCGTATTTTTGTAACGTAGGACTTCAAAATTTCAAAACGTATTGATTGAAGTCGAAGTTTCACTCCGTATATATTTGAGAGCTACATATATATTTTATTATATTAAAATTGTACATTAATTCAAATTGTATTTTTGAAGGAACATTGCCGGAGTCTTGGTGCGCATGTTCTACATGTTGGCAACGAAGCTGAGAATTACGCCGTTGCAAACGTACTTCTCGGTAAATATTCATTTTTTAATTGTCTAATTATAGAGTCAATATTACAGCGCTACTCATATTGAAGACAGCAAAGTCGAAATACATGTTTAAGTAAACATTTTAGTGTTGGTTAGTGAAAAACTAAATCCACGGAATAGTAAAAATGAATCGGAAGTTTAACACTCTATTATAATAATCGTAAACCAAAGTGACAGAATAAAGTATATTTCATTTGAAATGTCGTGGTTTACATTTCAGAAAAGGGTATGTATAGCTATGTTTGGATCGATGTGCGCTTAAATTCCCTCGATGGAAGTTGGTCCTCATCTTCAAACACACTGATTACGTATTTCAATTGGGCTGAATGGGAGCCGAATCTTCTGAGCAGTGAGCACTGCGTTATTATGTTTGTCAATGCGCAATGGCGTTGGAACAACATACCGTGTGCGGGAGGGTATTATGGACCAGCAAATGTTGTCTGTGAAAAAGACATGTAGTAAAACACGTAAACTACACGGTATAATTGACAGTGTGCTTAATCATTTAGAAAGTTAGAACAGTACAGTTGTACATTTTTGAGTCGCTGGATTATGCCGGTTGTGTGTGGCAGTTTATTTTCATACTTTAAAATCGCGCAGAATATTTTGAAACATATATTTACCCATCCGGTGTTACGATCGATTCGCGCAATCCTTAACATTTCTTAACGACTGAAATATATATAGTATCGTGTCTGTTCCTAGATGTATTCTACGACAATATGGTTGCATTTTTAGAACTGTTATGCACTGATTTACAACTATTATGTCACATTAAATACTGTACTTGTAACATCTATATTTTCATAGAGGATATTACAGGACCTTTTGACCATCTACATTTTTGATTGTGTAGGTGGTCTGTCTAAGGTTTATGAAATGCTTGTTTTTTAATATCAAACGCAACCAGTTAAAACATTTTGTTTCTCGTGTTTGTTTAACTACAGACACCTTGTCATAATATCAGTTTAATTAAATAATATGTTGTACTATGAACAGAGCCTTTGAGCTGCCTATAGTTTCGTTTGGCATAGGTAGCAAGCAAGGGCTAATTCTTATGAAATTGATACAAGCATGAACAAAGCATAATTGATATCCACTGATTTGGGGGAAAAAAATTGATATAACTCTTTATAATAATACAAAATAAAAAACAAAATCATTATTATATACTTTGTTAGATGTAATTGAAATAAAATTGAGATAAAAGAATCATTAAAAAACTTCTTTCTATTATTTTTTTAGGGGGGAAATTGGGAATTGGCACAGGTACTTGAAAATATCTTTTTTGGTCCTTATATATATAATAAAAGAAAAGGTATCCAACGATGATTTCACCGGTGTATTTAATAACGCTATGCAACAGCAAGAAAGATCGAATAATGCACACAAATGTCGTTGTGGTTGTCAGCAGGAAGCATCAATCTATGATTATACACCGTTTATTTGATGAAAATCCACCAAGTATGTCAAAAACAGCTAAAAAATTCACAAATATGAACCCAAAATCGAAGTGTGTTATTCTCGACGTCCAAATGTCAGTTAAGACGGAAGGCGATTTTTGGTCGATTTTTCACAATTAAACAAGAACTTCGGTATAAACTCCACATACGTTTTTCAGTAACTAAATTTTCCTTCGAAATACGACATCGGCACAAAGACCCCGGTTCGAGTTTTCGATGACATCGTGGCACTCTGTGAAGGGGTGCACGATCTTTGATAAGACGGACCCCAGGACCGGTATCTTAAGGTCAAGTTTGTTTACATGCATACTTTTAAACAATGATTTGCTTTGTATTCACCAAAATATATATAAAGCCAAAATGAGAAGATCAATGTACAAATGTATTTAACAAAGAATGAGAAAATTAACATTTTCGAAAAAAGCTAACAGCTTTTTTCACATGTTTGTTTACATTTTGTGGGTGTTTTATCAGTAGTATATATTTGTTAACTATTGGCCTACTAACATCAAGCTTCCGTGGGGNTCTAGCGCCACCTCTGTTTGGAGTTGTATTATTTATTGAGTCAACTATACTTCCAAGATGGTACTTGTAACCGATAGTAAAAATGAAGATAAGTAAGTTTTTATGTCTTCGACGATATCACAAGTCCCTTAAATGTAACATGTGGAAAACAACAATTCAGATTAAAGAAACCTCCGCTAATGTAATTTACGTCATGCACAACACGTGTAAAACATTGCCCAATTGCCGGGGTCTTTGTGCCGATGTCGTTTGAACCGATAACGAACACAACAACCTGTAATGGTGGTTTAATGTACAATGAACAGGGTTTGATGTGAATAAAAGATAATATATCCCTTTTCCGTATATACAGGAGNAACTTGACCTTAAGATACCGGTCCTGGGGTCCGTCTTATCAAAGATTGTGCACAGAGTGCCACGATGTCATTGAAAAAAAGAACCGGTGGTTTTTGTGCCGATGTCGTTTGCACCGACAACGAACACAATAACATGTAATGATGGTTTAATGTACAATGAAAAGGATTTGATTGAATAAAAGATAATATATCCCTTATCAATATATACAAGAAAAATGAGAAAAATAAGTTTCAGTCTCGTAAAAATGTGACATTTTATGTCGTGGGGACAAAGTAGGATGAAGATCCTTATCGCGCATGCATACCACCACTTTAGTTTTCCTTAAATTTGTGGGGTTATCACAGGGGAGCGGCGGAGGCGGGCACAACTCTTGACCAAAGCATGACCAAACGATCGTTATTTGGGCATTCATAACGGTGCATTCAAGTGACACGAGTGTGGTGCTTTACGAAAATTTCGGTTTGGGGGACTAAAAAAAATATTTGAAAATCCTAACAAGTTTTTTTTCAAAGTACGATATCCGGATAGTGCCATTAATAATATCTTGTGCTCCTGTCATAAACCCGAGTGAAATGAATGATATTTTCATTATTATTTAGAGTTTCAAAAATCATTGTACTCTTGAACAACTTGATCTATTAATTATTAGCGTTTACTCATTCGTACAATACCAAGAATTCCGTAGAAATTTAAACTCGTTTCATGAATTCTGATAAAAAAAAGTCAAAATGAGAGTTCGAATATACGAATTTGAGTGATATTTTCATTATTTTTGTTAATTTGTAATTCAACTTTAAACGAGAACACTGAAGTATTAATACAAACCAAAATTCGTTAATGTTGGACCAATTCGTAGAAATTTTGACCCGCAGCCTTTGAGCGTTCAAGCTTATGATTCTCCATTATTTACTTTAAGAACTCACACTATCAGTTTTTTGGTATTAACTTAAATTTTTTGAATATCTTTCACGGGAGAGCTTATGTCCGCCCCTATGAAAATGGCGGGAGGGTTTTTGTCCGGATGCCTTATATCCCTATTATATGCATGTTAAGTGATAATGTCGAAAGAAAAACGTGTTGCACGGAAATCGACCTTAAATACTCCAAACTAAATTTCAGGGTCGGCAAGAAAAAAAACGTAGAGTCGGGTACCGGAAACAAACAACTATTTTACGCTTTAAAACTGTACCTTCAAAACGGAAAATGTCATAATTTGGTAGGGAAATCAAACAACTTATGCTAACCTACGCTTTAAAACTGTACCTTCAAAACAGAAAATGTCATAATTTGGTAGGGAAATCAAACAACTTATGCTAACCTTTTTATTGAAAAAAATACTTAAATTTGCATATTTTAGGAACGTCATAAAATTTCTTTTGCAACGATTTTATTTTTATCCAAGTCGGTAGAAAAATATTGCTTTTATAATCACTTTTATCTTTTCCGAATTTAACGCAAAACATAATTAGGCATTAGAAATCATAGAACTTATACCAACTTTGGACGCTAACAAGAGTACGAATTTGATATTGTAAAACATTATTGTTACATGTTTTACAAACCTTAGAGGGCCTCTCTACTAGGCTACCATTATAATTAATATGGAAAGAATACTATTGCTTTAAAAATCACTTTTATCTTTTCCGGATTTTACAGAAAACACATTTAGGTAGGCATTTGAAATCATAAATTTCCGACATTATCACTTTACATGCATATAAATGGGATATATATATTTTAATTATTTCCACAATGTAAATTGTATAGCACAAGTTATTGCAAAATTTTAAAAGTTTTAACCAGCCAGCTTGTTTACTTTTTATACGTGTTTGGATACACCTACCCCTTGACTCGGTTGGGCATTTTGTATGAATTGACCCTAATCCAAAATGTTTAGTTTTTGTAAATGAGCATGCAGGACTCAATATATAATTTTATTTGGGCAAATTTGTGTTTAATTTAGAATGTTGTGTCTAAAACATACGAAGCGGACGGACGGACGAATAACAAAAATAGCAGTGCGTATTTTCACTTCATAGACGGGACTATGCGTCTTAAATCACCACTAAGACGAAAACGGTCGCGTCTATGCGGCGAAATCACTGTGCGGCACCAAAACACCAACGTCTAGAAAAAGAAGCCGGAACACCAACAATTCATTCACTTCTTGTAAACAAATTAAGTTTGACAAAAATTTAAGTTCAATTGCAGAAGACGTTCTCGAAGAAGAAATTCAATTAAATATAAGCAGTGATGATTCTAACCATTGAAAGGCGTGTTTAAATCAAATGGACTTTGATGATGCGGAAGACGACAGTGTATAAATTGCAAATATATATACAATAGATTTAGAAAATATCCATCTGGGTGGCTGAACGACCCAATAATTAACAAATTTCAGCAAATACTTAAAGAACAATTTGCGCTTGACAGTGGGATGCAGAACACTCTACTTGCTCCTGAGTTCAATGATGATTCAGGTACCTGGGATATAAACAAACGTTTAAGGAAACAAAATACCCCTTCCGCCCAAATACATTAAAACGGCAGTAATCACTGGGTATTATCATACCAATCACAGGAGTATGGACATGTTATTCTGGTGGACAGTTTAAAATCTCCAAGAACTCTAAACAGTAGTATTTCAATTCAAATCGCTCAAATCTATGCAAATGGAGAGCGCAGTGTACAATTTCAAATACCCGACGTACACCGTCAAACTAATTTCTCAGATTGTGATTTTTTTTGCAATTGCAAATCTTACTGAGGTATTATACAACAATTATGATGTAGATTTTTCAAGTATCAGATATGATATACCAAATATGAGAGCACATTTGTTAGAATATATTAATAAAAAAAAAATACATCATTTCCAAAAATAGCAAAAATGCCAAAAATGCCATGTAAAGTAGCAAGAAGTTGTTCTTTTAAGATTGTTTGCACTTTTAAGTTGCCTGATATAGTTGGTGATATGGTGCAATGTGACAATAAAACATGGAAATTGAATAGATGGTTTCACAAAAGATGTGTTGGATACAAAATGGCAAACCAAGATGAAAAATGGTTTTGTCCATACTGCACATGGTTTTTTGAGATGAACGAGCACTGAGATAAAGATATGTGATTTTGGTATAACAATAATGTCTTAATGTTTAGATAAGTAATCATAACCTCCATTACAATTACTTTTAAAGTCTACATGTATATTTTTTTCCTCGTTTGTGTGTTTTGTTAAGAAAAGAGTTCCGTCTGTAGTCAAATGGCTGCTTGCAGATTTGATCCTAGCTTATTCGATGTGCAACGGATCAATCAAGTCGAGTTTATTTATGAAATGAGCGGAGGATTAGCTGGCTTGCAGATTAAAATTTGATGCTCGGATCAATCAAGCCCGACTCATTTCCTCGAGGATTTGATGGACCAAATCGACTGCGTTGTTCGCGGTGTATTTTATGCAAATGATTTGCTTTTTCACTTGATATAAGCACGTATAAAACAAAGCCATTATACACGGAGTTTCTGTAATTGCTTCCGAAGTTGCATGAGATGTTGTAATGCATAAATTTGTTTTCCGTTAAATTCAGTAGAGATCAAAGTGGTTATAAAAGCAATATTGTTAAACCGACCTAAATCAATATAATATTGTTTTAAAGGGAATTTGATGACGTTCCTAAAATATGCAAAAGTAATATGTTTTCGATATCAGATGTGAGCTGTAATTTTCGTCCGAAGTTAGTATAAGTTGTATTACTATTCGCTTTCAATATTGCAAACATATTACTTTTGCATACTTTTTCCCCTTTACAGCAGGATTATTTTAATGAAGGTCCGTTAACAAATGTTGCTTTTATGACCCATTTTATTTTCCCCATTTTTTGGTAAACATAATTGGGCATCAGCAATCATTGAACTTATACTAACTATGGACGCTAACAATATTGGTAATCTGCAACTGTAAAACAATAATATTGCATAATTTAGAAAACCCAAGAGGATCCCCTTTACAACGTTACCATTATATCGAATGAATAATGCTTTTATAGTCACTTTTATCATATCCGGGTTTTACTGGAATCACAGCTTGTCATTATAATGACGATAACAATATACCAGTTTTTTTTGGCCCGATTTTATAGCAGAATAACGGCTATATTCCCAATGGCAAAAAGTATACTTTTGTTTTCCAAAATTTGCTTACAAATTCCCAATTTAAAAAAAAAATATATAGAAAGAAGTCTCTTAATGATTCTTTTATCTGAATTTTATTTCAATTACATCTAACAAAGTATATAATAATGATTTTGTTTTGTAATTTGAATTATTATAAAGAGTTATATCACATTATTTCCCCCCAAATCAGTGGATTTTTCGCACGAAAAAGTTTGCTAATGATTTTTTTTCCCAATTTCTTGAAAACGCCAATTCCAAAGCCATGGGCTATCTTCCCAAAAAGTGGAAAAAAAAACCTGAAATGGGACTGGTTACCGGCCCCAATTTTTAACAAAAAAAACACTGGGTTTACACATTTCATCATATAAGCAATCCTCGTTATGTCACAAAATATAATGATAACATCCAAACTATTCAATCGTTTCGTGTTTGTAATGCTTTATAATTTTCAGGTTTTTAAATCATCAAAATATGCATATAATGATAATTTAATTATATGGTAAATGTTCAGTATTTCATGTTTGATCGCAAATATTACTACAATCAATTTACCAAAACGTGAAAAGGTTCCTAAAGTATACTATTTTTTTTATTGAATGCAAAGAGACGTTTAAATGAAATGCAATATTTTACATACATTTTAAGAGATCCTATCTGTATCAATTCTATACGACCTATAAAACCTTAATAGTAAAAATTTCTACAATTTCCGCTACATATATGAGAATTACATTTTTTCTTAATAATTGAATTTTGCCAAACTTCTTCAATGTGCTTCTCATTATTTTCTTCTAATACAACAAGATTATAACAATATAGGTCACATCACTATTTAGGAATTAAATTATAAAATGAAGCTTTACCCACAGGTCATATTTTACAAAATACCACAAATCCTTAAATGCTAAATTATTGGAATTAATTTACACAGTTGGAATTAATATAATCGATTTGAATGGTATTAAAACATGTTACCATAAAAGAAACCAAAACTTATCATAGTTGTTAATAGTATTATAACATATTTGTTTAAAGAAACCAAAACTAAACCATTAAATTTTAATAACAACTAGATTTACAACTATAATCCAAATATTCCTTAACACATCAGAAATAGTGTGTCCTAAATAATTTGTTATGATAAGGTATGGTACCAATTGTTTTCTATGTTGTATTTCAATATCAACATTTCAGCGTATAAGAAAATAATCAACACTATACAACATCTTTAGATACATTTATATGAATCAACTTTCTTTCAAAATAAATCTGCATAGGCGAAATAGGTACCGGAATGTACCTGAAAAGAAGACAGTATGACATCATAATATCCGCATCAAAGCATAGTACAAGTGATAAGGTTGAAACATCCTTGATTTATTATAAAAAGCTGGCGCCCCCTTTATATCTTTATCAAGTTTTGAATTGAAATTCAAAATACATCATTACATTGATTACTATATTCTATACACAAAAGCCATGAGTAGCATCAAATATGAGAAAGTACCGTAAAGACTGCAACACTTGTACTAGATCATGCTCTTGTTAAAACCTACAGTGTTGTTTATTTTGCAGACGTCAAGAAATTGAAAAACAAATCTCTAGATCAACACTGATGAGTACAGTGTAACAGTAGAAGTAAGGGAACCAATAGAATGCGAGTTGCCGCAAAGTTGGACCATGACACAAGTACCGGTTTGTAGCTCTGTATGGTTTTATCTAGTAAATGTGGTTAGCTATGTCTGTTGAATGAAATTTTATTGTAAATTATTTACAGTTTAAACTCATTTTAATTTTACAAAAGTTCTATGTTTTTATCCCCACGCTTTTTAAAGCGTCGAAATATTGTATTGATCTCCGCATTATTAATTTTTTGATCGGACCATATTTCCTCCTACACTATTAGCACTAGAACCTTGAAACTTACACACATGGTAGCTATGAGCATATGTGCCACGGTGACGGTAACGGAATTTTGATCTGACCCCTGGGTCAAAAGTTATGAGTAAATACATGGGTAAAATGGGTAAAAAAAAATCATTTTACTAACAACATGCGACCCACATGATAATAACTTTTGACCCAGGGGTCAGATCAAAATTCCAAATAGTGAACCGTCGCACATATGCTCATAGCTACCATGTGTGTAAGTTTCAAGGTTCAAGTGCTAATAGTGTAGGAGGAGATAGAGGAGATTGGGGGTTGGGGTGGGGCCCAAAATTTTGTTTTAACATAACTTTTTCATGTATTCATCAATTGACGTGACGTCACTTTTATACTGAAAATGTCTAATGTTAACACGGTCTATCTCGACCATCCATGTCCACATTACCCTGCCCACCCAAAATTGCCTTTAAATATAACATCTATGGGGCGTGGGGATACGCGTCGGCATCTGCCGCGCCATTTCTAGTTTAAGCATCAAAGTGGCTGCCAGGGGGTGGGGGTCAGTTTATGGCCCAAGTACCATTTGTAGAGCTGCACATTTTCTGGATGTTCAACTAATTTATTAAACATTATACAGTTCTCCTATGCAATGAGAAATACAAACAGACTGTTATTTGATACAATTCAAAATAGTCAACTTTGAGCCATCTTGTTTGCTTAAACTTTATGTCCATTACGAGTATTATTGGAATGGACAAAGTCCCCTACTGGTATCACCAGAGGAAAGTTTAAGTTTGTTCTCAGGATGTTTGTCCAGAAAACAGGATCATGTGATTTCTCAAAAAGAACTATAGCTTGGATCACACCTGGTTTACTTATTAAGGGAAAATTGCGGATTATGCAGAAATATTGAATTTCACCATACATGTAGGTCAATGGTCAGGTCACTATCACTGAAAATTAAAAAGCTGACGTAACTGGAAAAGGCACAAAATATAATCATACAATTTGAATAAAAAAACGGACTCAAGTTTGCCATTGCAGTGTGTCAATCCTTTTTTAATTCAAATAATATAACAAAATTAGTTCATAAGAAATGATGAAAAACTTGGTTAATTATTTAAAGTAAAGACAGGATTATGCATGACTCTGACTAACCCTAGAAATCAAAATTTGATATCGTTTGAAGGTTAATTACAGGCTTTACTATTGCATAACATATAATCTTGAAACTTGGCAATTTGTGACATGGAGAGCACTGCAAGGTTTATGGGCATTATTTAAACTAGTGGTAAAACAGCTTGTGATTGCAAATGGGTAATGATATCATTATTTAATACTGCTGTGACAAATGTTCATCGGATTTGATAATGAAATAGTACATATGTTCATACACATGTACAGATAAAGGGCATTATGAAGTACATTTTGTAATGCACAATCTCTTTTTGATAATAGTTTGCAGTGGTAGGAAACTCTTGATAGCAACAGTGCAGACCTTTTTCAGGTCATTTTGCGAAAAATGCAAATTTCGGCATTGGGAAATGTTTCGCGAGAAAAATCCACTTAATTGGGAAACACTTATTTAATAAAACTTCTTATAATATTTTAAGTTTTAAGTAAACACCCAGATAAATTATAGTTACATACTCTGTTAGATGTAATTGAAATTAAATTTAGATATAAAAATGTATTTATTTTGACCTTGCAGTCAAGGATAACACCTGAAAGAGCAAGCACTTATTTCCAATGGGGTCCTTTGGTTTTGCTGAAGAAACAGCGGGTAAAGAAACAGTGTTTGAGATACAAGGAATCCGGGTGCGATACCCTAGCTCTTTGCGAATAGATCCCTTGGTTCTTTTACGTGCTCAGTGTATAGCACCGATACACGCGAGAATTACCTGGGTTTCATACCAGTGCATCTCTAGTTGGGTGCGAAACACTTGAAGCATTTCTGAAATTTCCAGTGCCCCGGCCAGGGATTGAACCCACGACCGATGGAATGGTAGACCAGTGTTTTACCACTCGACTTCCGACCACCCTAAAATCAAAAGACACTTAAAAATGTTTGTTCTTTGTGTGTGTGTGTGTTTTTTTTTTGTAATTAGGTAAAATGTTAATGCACCAATTCAGTGATAGGGTGCCGTATATATAGATAGTTGCAGGAGATTAAAATGGAATATATTGTACCACAAAAAATAAAAAAAGAACATTTTGTATCTTGTTAAATCCATGTTACCAGACCACATCTAGCATTGAAATTTTGGATGTTGCTGAAAGGAACACTGATATTTTATGGGTAAACTTTTGTTTACGAAATATTTTTACAAAATATTCGTTGATTTTGAGTGTAAATGGGGCTTTAATATACCTTCTAACTAACTACAACAAATGAATGATAGATCTGTTCATTTTGATTATTTATATTTTCTGCATATGCCAACATCAAAATATATTGAACCCTTCATTTACAGCAATTACCTTAGTATGGTGTTTTGCCCAAAATATGTGTGGAAGATGTGGTTACCATGTCCTGCAGATTTATTTTTACATCTAAGCTTTACATTTATAATATGCCAAAAACATGTTAAGGCAAACAGTAATTGCTGTTACAGAAAAACCCGAAACCCACAGAACGTCCTCATATTAATCCCCAGGGCCCTGTGGTGGGTCAGACAGTCTACCAGAACTATGGTGCTGCTGGAGGGTATGGACCAGAGCAGATCATGGGTCCCGGGAATGTACACATGGGCCAGATGTATGGAAAGATGAATCCAGGTCATGGACAAACGGATCAAGGTCATGGACCCACAGGTCCTTGGCAAGGACAAATGGGTGTAGGTGATGGACAAATGGGTCATGATCATGGGCAGATAGGACAAGCACCTGCACAGATGAGACAATCACCTGCACAGATGGGAAACGACCTACTTCGATGGGACCTTTTCAATCCATAGTCCAGGATCCAACCACTGGTCTTTATTACTGGTATAATGGTGCATCATGGGTACCCATAACCGCGGAATACATCCAGCAAATGCAGGCATTCTATGAACAATCACCACCACAGCAACAGGAAGTACTGCATCAGCAGCAATCTGGCCATGAGCAGTTTTCCGAAGTCCCTTCTAGGGATAATGATGAACATCTAAAAGAACCAGCCTGGCCGATATATTTGTAATTGTTTACAGAAATAACCTTAGTAACATCAGAGGTATGGGAACCTTTTTTATCTTACCTGTTTAATGAACAGAGTGATCTTTTGGGCTCACATTTTTTCCATTGTGTGTTAACTTTTTAATTTAACAGCATATTTTGGCTTAACCATTTTGCAGATTTATCGGCAATTATGGTTTAGTGACACGCTTTCCAAGTGTTCAGTGTTGCTGCATATGTTGGATACAAGAGCTTAATACACATTAATCTTCATAAAACATTTAACAACATTTGTCTGAATGATTTTTCAAACATGTTTGAAAAATGGGTCACTTGGGGTCAAAAACTATGCTTCTTGGTCAAATTAAAGAAAAGGCTCTTGAACACTCTAGAGGCAATAATTTTTTCCACTCTTGATGAAACTTGTTCTATTTCTCCAAAGATATTTCGGCAGAGTTTGAAACTGGGTCTTGTGGAATGAAAAACTAGGTTTCTAGGTCAAATTAAGACTCTAGAAAACACATTTGTTACCCTCTTATCATGAAACTCGAACTCGAAGAAAACCCGAGGTATTGTCATAGCCAGCTTGTCCGCCATCCGCGGCGTCCCAAAACTTTGACGTAGGCCTTTACTTTTGCAATATTGCAGATGGCATGCATTTGTATCTCATGGAGCTGCACATTTTGAGTGGTGAAAGGTCAAGGTCATCCTTCAAGGTCAAAGGTCAAAAAACGTTTTTTTTCATTTGTATTTCATGGACCTGCACATTTTGAGTGGTGAAAAGGTCAAGGTCAATAAAGGTCAAAGGTCAAAAAACAAAATCAAAGCACCCACAGCCGAGCGTTGGCACCTGCTATGCGGTGCTCTTGTTAAAACTATTGCTGCCAGGTGTTAGGGCAGTTTTATTGTGAAAGCTAGTTAACACTACCTTTTCAATTGATCTTAGTTTCCAGCTCCTGTGATATTTTCTGAGCACTACTGTGATAATTAATTTGATCTCTTTTGAACGGTGATATATATTTTTTATTTCATTAAATTATTTTACTATGAACATAGTTATGTTTAAGGTCAACATAGTTATGTTTAAGGTCTGCCTCTTTTTGTCATGCCACCAATAATAAGGACCACAATGGAAATAAGGGCTTGCTCTTTTTTGTGTTATCCTTGGTTTGGTGAGCATGTCATAGTTTATTGTACATGATATAGTTTTTAATAATTGCTTATTATTTTAGTCTATGTTATGTTGTGAACTATGTATATGCTTCCTATGCCGAAAAAAATCTATCTATCTATCTATCTACCTGCTCAGAACAGTTAAGTTCCTTGAGGTCTCAGGTAAGGGCCTTAGGGTTTTTTGCACTCTTGTTTATATGCGCTAAGTGAACATTTTAGAATGGTTCATACTTAGTATGGTCTATTATGCCTGAAAAAAACTGGCCTCACTTTAATTATGTGGTCTAGTATTGCAAAATGACTAAAACAGAATGTTCGGTTAAATATCATATTAAAGATGTTATGAACTGGGTATGTGTCTTTATTATGAACATGTATATCGGTCGGTAGTTTGGTAGGTCATTAGGTCGGTCGGTAGGTTGTTTGCTGGGTCCATATACCAACCATTTCCGTGCGATAACTAGGGAACACTTTTACCTAGACTCATGCAAATTAGTAGGATAGTTACTTGGGAGATAAGGAATACGTCTATTTAATTTGAGGTCAACAGGTGTGAGGTCAAGGTCACAGGAGATAAATTTGTTTCCGCACAATATCGTGAGATTGCTTTGACCCATAATCATTTACATTAATTTAATTATTACTATGGAGAAACGGAAGGTACCTATTTATAAATAGGTCACCAGTTTTAAGATAAAGGTCACAGGGGCCTGTAACAGAAAGTTTGTTTCGGAACGCATTCATTGGTATAGAGGAAACATGGGAGGAAAAGAAGACACATTCCATTTTTTATGTCACCGGGTTAAAGGTCAAAGCCGCATAGCATGTATAAATAATTTGTTTTATACATGATATCTAATGAACGCTTTGAATGACGATAATCCAAATCATGAAACACAGAACTTGTCATTGGCGTATTTTTTGAAAAGTTAGCACTCTTAAACTCTATTGTCATCACCTTTTGGTCTGTTGTTCGTTGTCTGCCATGCGTCATTCGTTGTCTGTACCCCCACAAACGAAGTTTAGGGGGGTATATAGGAGTGAGCTTGTCTGTCTGTTGGTCTGTCTGTCAGTCGGTCTGTAATGGGTTGTCCGCTCTCTTACTCAAGTTGTTTTCATCTGATCTTCACCAACCATGGTCAGAAGTTGTATCTAGATGATGTCTAGGTCAAGTTTGAAAATGGGTCATGCCGGTCAAAAACTAGATCACGGGGTCACTTAGTGCGTTTTAAACATTCGGCATGTTGTCCGCTCTCTAATTCAATTTGTTTTCATCCAATTTTCACCAAACTTAATCAGAAGTTGTATCTAGATGATGAATAGGTCAAGTTGGGTCGTCACGTCTTTGACAAAGCTCTAGTTGTCTGTTGTCAATGTTATCTTTTACAATAATCATATAATTTCGTCAGTACATTTGTCCCAATTTTATCTCGCCTGATATTAAAACTGGGATCAAACACATGGTGGATAGGTCAAATTTAAGAAAAAAACTTGTGAACGCTATAAGAGTCACATTGTTTACCCTTATTATGCCCCCCTTCAAAGAAGAGGGAGTATATTGTTTTGCTGGATGAGGATCGGTCGGTCTGTGTGTCTGTTGGTAAACCAGTTAGTTTCCGATCAACAACTTGTGAACGGATTGACCGATTGGCTTGATACTTCACATGTGCATCGGCCTTGGACATTAAATGACCTCGTTTGAAATTGGGGTCACTAGGTCAAAGGTCACTGTAACAATAAGTGTAAAAATGGTTTCAATCAATATCTGGTCAACCTATTGACCGATTGACTTGATTCTTCACATGTGCATTGGGCTTGGCTCGGACAGTAGATGACCCCTATTGAAATTGGGTCACTAGGTCAAGGTCAAGGTCACGGTCACAATAAGTGCGAAAAACAAGGCCCTGTTTTGGGGGCATATGTCTCCGACCGCGGAACTCTTGTTATAATAGATTTTATTCAAATTTTTTGCCCTGTCTGTTGGTTTGTTTGTTTGTTTGTGTGCATCAAACTTTAACATTGGCCATAACTTTTGCAATATTGAAGATAGCAACTTGATATTTGGCATGCATGTGTATCTCATGGAGCTGCACATTTTGAGTGGTAAAAGGTCAAGGTCATCCTTCGAGGTCAAAGGTCAAATGTATGGGTCAACATTACTGAAAAGGAGACAGAGTATTTCACAAACACATCTTGTTTCATATATTATATCACTTTAGCTTAAAAATGATTCATTTTTGTTAAAAAACATCGCTGCCTTATATGACTACATTTTGTTATTGAATCTTGTGAACACTCGAAGTCACATTTTTATCCAAATGACCTTGAAACTTGTTCAACATATTTGTATTTATGATATATATGCCGAGTCTTTTGAAAAAGAAAGCACCAGGAGGCTGAGCAGGTTTTCTATGATTATAATGATGGCGATGATGATAAATGCATGACTTGTAATCTCTCCAACTGAACCTTTACAGCCACCTGCTTAGCAGCAAATATCAATACACATCTCCGAGTCAAAATTGTTGTGCTATTTTTAGATAAGCTTCTTTACTGATAGATTTCCGTAACACTGAATGTTAAATTCTGCGAATTATAGTGCTTATCTTATGAAAGGGTATAATAAAGCCACAATTTATGTCATCAGGGAGTTGGTCTTCGAATTTTGTAGAATAAACATTTAAAGATTTGTAAATTTAAGATGGAGCTCAGTTAAGTGGTCGAAAGTAATATTGGGCTGTTCAGGCTAACATATTCAGTGCCATCTAATCATGTTACTTTTGGACATTTTAACATTAACTTTTGTAACTAAAACATAATTGGTAATTAACTAAGTTTATTATCCATAACAAATGGCCAGTATTTGCATGGCGGGTTTATACATTTTGTCTGTTTAATACTATTTGTGTTTACCCCAATTTCACGAAGTATGCCATTGTGACGATCCAGTTTGCATGTATGGTATATGTATTCCTTTTAAAACATGGCTTCTATGCGGCTTAAAGGCGTAGCAGTTTTCCTTCTATGAATTTTATTGAAATGTTGCCAATACTAGCTGTCTGCCATATGTAAAAGTGTATTATATTGATTTGTTTGGTTAACCAGTTAGGGATTATGGTCTATGTCATGTGGACTGGTAACTTGAAAAATATTCGCACACATTTTTAGCTCACCTGAGCACAAAGTGCTCATGGTGTGCTTTTGTGATCGCCTTTTGTCCGTCATGCGTCGTACGTCGTGCGGCTTTAACATTTACCTTGTGAACACTCTAGAGGCCTCATATATTGTCCAATCTTCATGAAACTTGGTCAGAACATGTGTCCCAATAATATCTTGGACTAGTTCGAAAATAGTTTCGGTTGGTTTAAAAACATGGCCGCCAGGGGGGCGTGGCAGTTTTCCTTATATGGCTTTATTAAAACCTTGTGCACACTCTAGAGGCCACATTTATTTTCCAATCTCCATTAAACTTGGTCAGAACATGTGTCCCCATAATATCTTGGACGAGTTCGAAAATGGTTCTGGTTGGTTTGAAAACATGGCTGCCAGGAGGCGTGGCAGTTTTCCTATGTCTATAGTAAAACCTTGTTTACACTCTAGAGGCCACATTTATAGTCCAAACATCATGAAACTTGTTAAGAACATGTGTCCCAATAATATCTTGGACAATTTCGAAAATGGTTCTGGTTGCTTAAAAAACATGGCTGCAAGGGGGCGTGGAAGTTTTACTAATATTGCTATCGTAAAACCTTGTGAACACTCTAGAGACCTCATTTATTGTCCAATCTTCATGAAACTGGGTATGAATATTTGTCCTAATAATATCTCAGCTGAGATCGAAAATGGGTCGGGTCCGTTGAAAAACATGGCCACCAGGGTGCAGGACAGTTTTCTTTATATGAATATAGTGAAAGCATGTTAACACTCTAGAAGTCAAATTTATATTTCAATCTACATGAAACTTTATGTTTCATAAAGTACTTTTATTATTTGAACTCCACCTTCTCAGAATAGTTTAGTTCCTTTGGGTCTCAGGTGAGCGCCTAAGGTCCCATGGCCCTCTTGTTTTGATTACCCTGTTACATATGATGATTGTATATTAGTTCATGTATCAAACAATCCTTTTTATTTGCGTTAATATAAGGGTTTTGTGTTTTTGCTGTAAGTTTATTACCATGCTTATTACGGATATTATTACAATTTTGTAATTAAGTGGCGCATTGGTTTGTCTTCGTTAGATACAACTATGCAGAAAGCAGAAGAAAAGGAAAAACAGAATGTTGGAACAGTAAAAGAAAGCAAACGTTTTAAAGAACCACAGACCAGAGTAAAGCTAACACATTTACCAAGTGGTGTGGATAAGGACTATGTAGAGATGATTTTGGAAAGTAAAAAGATGGGCTCGTCGTCAGTAGCCAATGTTGTCATTGATAACGACACAAACTGTGCCGAGGTAGAGATGGCAACTCCTGAAGGTAATCACTTTTAAGACTATGTGACTTAGAATGTGAATACGTGGAAATTAATCACTCAAAATTTCTCTTTATGTACATTAGTATAGTTTTTAGCTCACATGATTGCTCAGGTGAGCTTTTGGGATCGGTCTTTGTCCGTCAACTGTCCGTCCGTCGTACGTCCACATTTGTTTGTAAATGTTCTAGAGGTCACATTTTTTGTCCAATCTTTATAAAACTTGCTCAGAAGATTTGTCCCAATTATACCTCGATCGAGTTCGAAACTGAGTCATGCTGGGTCAAAAACTGAAGGTCACTAGGTAAAAAAAAAAGAAAAACCTTCTAAACACTGTAGAAGTCACATTTCATGCCCAATATTCATGCAGCTTTGTCAAAATGTTTGTTCTAATAATATGTTGGTTGAATTTGAAAGTGGTTCCGGTCCGTTGAAAAACATGGCCGCCAGCGGGCGGGGCAGTTTTCCTTATTTGGCTATAGAGAAAACTTGTAAACACTCTAGAGGCCACATTTCTTGTCCGATCTTCATGAAACTTGGTCAGACGATTTGTCCCAATAATACCTCGATCGAGTTTGAAACTGGGTCATGCTGGGTCAAATACTAGGTCACAAGGTCAAAAAATAGAAAAAACTTGTTAACACTGTAGAAGTCACATTTCATGCCCAATCTTCATGTAACTTTGTCAAAATGTTTGTCTTAATAATATGTTGGATGAGTTCAAAAGTGGTTCCAGTCCGTTGAAAAACATGGACCTGGTCAAAGCTTAAAAAACCTTGTTTATCTTTAACTACAAAGCATGCAGCTTTGATATTTGATATGTGACAAAGATTGTTCAAATCATGCCACTGGGCATGCTCATTTCACAGGTGAGGGATCTAGGGCCATCTTGGCCCTCTTGTTTCTGCCGTGTTGCGGTAGTTTTCCTAATTTTTTTCCCCAATTATATATTTTTTTAGAAAAATGTTCTTACGGTAATAAATACAAATACTATGTGAATTAATTAAAACTGAAGTCATAGGCCTTGTTTTGATTTTATTTGAAATAACACAACATGGACCTTTGAATTAAAATTGCTGAATCTCTACTTTTGTAAAAACTAAATATAATCACTTATACACGTTGACATTTTCGGTTGTTTGTTAGCATGTATTGAAGTATGTCATTAAAAGCTTGAAATTTGATAAATGTAAACGTTGGAACTACTTAGTCCAGTAAAAAAAACAAGAATTAAATTAAAGAAAGAAAAAAAGTAATCCTCAACTGGGCTCGAACCACTGACCCTTGAAGTAAAAGTTAGCACTTAAACCACTCGGCCATCCGTGCTCATACAGTGGATGTGTTTTTTTTCACCATTTTGGGAATGGGGCCGCCGGTCCATTTGGTTTGGGAAACATCGCGGCGTTTTGACTAAAATTGGGAAATAAGTATTTATTTATTATTATTATATTTATAAGGACCAAACAATATTTTTAAGTACCTGTGCAAATTCCCAATTTCAAAAAAAATATAAAAAAATATAGAAAGAAGTATATAAATGATTCTTTTATCTCAATTTAATTTCAATTTCATCTAACAAAGTATATAATAATGATTTTGTTTTTTAATTTGAATTAATATAAAGAGTTATCAAAATATTTTTCCCCAAATCAGTGGATTTGTCGCACGAAGAAGTTTTCTAATGAATTTTTTTTCCCAATTTCTCGAAAACGCCGATAAAATTCCCAATTCCAAAGCCATGGGCTATCTTCCCAAAAAGTTGCAAAAATACTGTATACACTAACTTCGGTCGCAATTAGCAGTAATAATATGCTTTTCTCACAATATATTTTTACATATTAAGAAACGGTTGAGGAATACCATTAAAACGGTACCAAATGATGTATGGTCGGTTGAAAAAATGTTGCTTTTATAACCTCTTTTATATTTTCCGGGTTTTCCTCATGACATTGTTTTGTGTAACAAAATCATATCAATAGGCCGACTTTGGCTAGATACAAAGCCCGAATCTGATACCGACAAACACTATTTTTACATCGTTAGAAACCTTAGAGGATCTTCTTTACAACGGAAGCATTTTATTAATATCGAATCACTAATAATGTTTTTATAACCACTTTTACCTTTTTCCGGGTTTTCCTTTAGGCATTTCTGTGTGTAAAAAAACCTCAAAATTGGCCAACTTTGACCGCGATTTACAGGCTGACTCTGACCCTACCATTCAATATTTTTACATTGTTAGCAACTTTGAAAGTTCTTCTTTACAACGATACCATTATAATTCATATCGGACGAATAATAATGCATGTATAACCATTTTTACCTTTTCCGGGTTTTACGGATATTTCCGGGTTTAATACCTCTCCCATGAAGGCCCTAAAGTATCAAGGCTATTGCTTTCATACTTGCAAAACTTACTAACTATCATAAGGGGATGGTGCAAGCAAAGTTATGGAACTCTGACTAGCATTTTTGCAGAATTATTGCCCCTTTTATACTTAGATAATTGAAAATTTGGTTAAGTTTTGTGTTTAGGTCAACTTTATTCCTAAAGTATCAAAGCTTTTACTTTCATACTTGCAACAGTTACTAACTATCCTAAGGGAACTGTGCAGGCAAAGTTATGTAACTCTGACTGGCATTTTGACAGAATTATGGCCCTTTTTTAACTTAGTAACTTTGAATATTTGGTTAAATTTTGTTTTTAGATCCTCTTTACTTCTTAAGTATCAAGGCTATTGCTTTCAAACTTCAAATACTTTCTTACTATTATGAGGGTACTGTACCTGGCAAGTTGAATTTGACCTTGACCCTTGAATGACACTGACTGTCAAGGTCAAAGTATTAAATTTTGCTAAAATTGCCATAACTTCTTTATTTATGATCAGATTTGATTCATACTTTGACAAATAGATGAGCGGTCTGCACCCGCTAGGCGGTGCTCTTGTTAAAGAAATACACTAGTTTAAGTTCGGAATTCCTTTGTACAGTACAAGTACAATTTTGTTCCATGAATAATAATGGATTAACTTGTTTACATAAACCATGCATTACATATATTTACGGACACATATTCGTCATATTTCAATACAGAAATATAACGATCTTTATCGATCTATTGAAATAATACAATACACACATCTTAACAAACAAGTCCCATAACTGTCGTTTGGTCATCTTAAAGAAAACCTTTGATTTCCGTTTCAGTAAACATTTAGACATAAGTGTTAGTATTCCACAAATATGAAACACTCTATCAGACTTGTGTTCCGATTTAAATAAACACATGACAATGCATTTGCTTTCCTTGTTAGTTTGTTACACAAAATAATCGTCCTCTTTTTTCCTTGGTTTTGATATTATACTTTACATTGAATTAATTAAAAGTAAATAAGAGAATATGCTTGCTAATGCTTAATTTGTATCTGAGGAAATCAAAATTTTAAAATGCCAATAAAGTTACTGAAAGAAACCAAAATCTCAAAGTGTGGTACATTCATTTTTGAGATTGAAACATCAAACACACAACATGAATGCGTTAACAGAAGTATAAGTGCAAATATGTTTTGTGGTATTTAAAACAGCTGAAATGTACATTTATATGTTGCGTATTAATTATATTTGCATTAAAAAATATATATATTTAGATGTGTTGATGAATTACATGTGTACACATCGGTTTAACCACAACAAATACATGTATAGCGGTTTATATAGGGTGCTTAAAAACAACAAAATATTTGAGATTTTTAGAACTCCCATGTAGACACATTGTCTTACTTGCATCCATTTAGTAAATATATGTTTTATTAAACGAAATTGGAGGATCTGTCTTTTAGCTTGTCATATTTACTCGTGTTTTCTTTAACATGAATATTCTTTGACAGCAGGTACCGAGTAAAGAAATTTAATATCATACTAACGTTACTGATTGGAAAGCACAACTTCTTAGAAATGTCGTTTTACAGTCGGGTTTGGAAACTAAACTCAGATGTGACCCCGTCCAAGTGTCTATCACAAAATACGTTTTGATTGTTATTGTTTATTTGTAGCTATTGTTATGTGTTGTTCATAAGTATCATTTTTTAAGCAGATAAAAGTACAGGAATTATAATAAACATATAAAGATCAATTTCGTTATTCCAAATGGTTATAAACTTATTGACTTTACATCATTGTAAAGCACTGTAGTTGAGTGATTCCACCTCTATTCTTTATTTGTTGCCAGATGCCAAGCAACTAAAAGGTTCTGAATTGAAGCTGGAGTTTGATGAAGAAAGTGTCACTGTGACATGCATGGAACCAGCTGAGTTGCCAACAGATTGGATCAGTCAATCGGTTCTGGTATGCTTTATAGTGCAAGGGGTTGTTTGTTTTTTTCAAGTAAATGTTGATGTTTTGGATCGATGAGTTCATGTTTCAGTTATTTTCAAAAGGACTTGTTCACAATTCGACATAATGACACGTTTTAAATACATTTGTCATATTTAAAAAAAAAAGAATGAATGCATTATATTTTAACAGGCAAACTAACACTCCTGACTGATAAAATGGTGAAAACAAAAATTCAGTTATTGATAAATATCAATTGAAATTGTAAACAAACAAAAGCGTTTTAACTGCTTGCATTTTGCGCCACTGGTAAGACCTAAATTATTTGATTAAAAATATAAAACGTACAGCAGTTAATTCAAAAATGCATTTCATGTCCCTACATGTGTGTTCGAACTTCCACGACGAGTTCTCTAGGGAACGTTAAATTGTTTAAAACAGCCACTGAATAATGTAATATGTAAAATATTCATTTAGTGCAAAATGTAGTTCATGTATCCATAAGTGTGTGCGTAAAAACAACTAGGGGTCATTGGATTGTTTAAAACAGAAACTGTGGAATTAAAAAGATTAACTGCAAGCGGAATTAAAATACAAATCTGTGTTGCTTTAATCTACATTTGTTATGCACACAATTTAATATTGAACTAAATTATTCACGTTCAATACCACCTTTTCATATTATTGACAGATCCATCATTAATGTATGCGATTGTTTCTTAATTTAATGAATCACTTTTCACTTGTGCCCGCACACTTCAATTTAATCCCCAGCACCAATTTAATGAATTGAGCTTATTATTGGCATTTTTATTTAAACTAAATGCGTCTCTTTAGTGACCAAAATGGAATTGTTTACAGGATGTTGCTAATACCACACAAAGTCATGTGCCAGCGATTGTGGAAATGTTTGGTAAGTGTCCCGATAAGGGAGGTCAAAACGCACCATTGATGCGTGTTCAGTTTCCTGCCACGTCTGCGTCTTCAAGTGATGAGACGCACAATAATAATCAGATTGGACAATATGGAGAAGGAATTGGAGGCGCCTTACAATATGAAGAAGTGAAACTCCAGAAGCTGCAGCA